>JAVIWB010001565.1:0-241839 GCA_031893035.1 Dermolepida albohirtum | reverse complement strand
AGCCGCCACTGATTCTGATTTAATTCTATTTTCAATACGCTCACGAGCAATGGTATGTATACAATTTTGTAACGTTTTCCGTCTAGATAATACGAGGGCGGTCCCAGAAGTACGCGATCCAACAAAGAAAAACAATTATTTTGAAAAGAAATGTATTTATTTTTCAATATAATCTCCTTTCAGCTCTATACACTTTTCCCAGCGATGTTCATAAAGTCGATACTCTGTCTTGCTCCTCAAAATAGCCATTAACTGCCGACATCACTTCGTCATCGTTGGAAAATCTTTGACCACTGAGCCATTTTTTCAAGTTTGGTGACATAAAATAATCCAAGGGGGCTAACTCTGACGAATAGGGTGCATGAGGTAGCAATTAAAACTTTAATTCATTAATTTTGGCCATTGCAATAACGAATTTGCGAGCTGGTGCATTGTTTTGATGAAACAATACCTTCTTCGCCGAATGCAGTCGTTTTTGCTAAATTTCTTCACTCAAACTCTGCTACCCAATATTTCACTGTTGTAAACGAAGAAGCAGACACACCCAGAGTAGAATCCAGTTCAGCTTTTATATCGGTTAGGTTGAGGCCTTTCAAATAAAAGTATTGTATCACGTAACGATGACCAATTTTCTCCGTTTTTACAAGTTCACTGAAAACGTTAACTATTGATGGCTGCCAAACAAATACTAAACAACGTGGCGTCTTCAAACTTGAAACATATGCTTTACAGATTGTGTACTTTCTAAAACAGTGATATTATTCAAACAACTACCGCCATCTCTAGGCCAGGCCGGGTGCTTATGAAACCACACTCGTATATAGTTCGCGTATTTATCCCAGAATGAGACAAATAATTCGTTGTTTAATAAAGTAAATGGTAGATTACATAAAATAAGTGTTACACATACGAGGATAGTTTGATAAGTAGTGAGAATGACACATAGGTGGCGCTCTAATTGGTAAAACAAATGCACTGTAATTTAGGTTGCCTATTTACATTTTTACATTCCGATATTTAGATAAATAGGTTGATTAGTTTATTTTTGACAGCTGATTGAAAAAGAAGCAACACGTCGTTTTGTTAAAATGGAAAAAGCAGAGTATCGTGCGGTGATTAAATACTTCGTAATTAAGGGTATGAAGGCTACCGAAATAAAAGATAAGTTACGGGAAACATTAGGTGAATCTGCTCCATCATCCGCCACAATAAGTAGATGGGCAAATGAATTTAAACATGGTAGAACAAGCTGTGTTGATGTAGCGCGCTCTGGAGCACCCAAAATCTTGACTTCTAAGGAAATGATTATAAAAATCCATAATATTATTACGCAAGATCGACGACTCAAAGTGAGAGAGACAGCAGACATGGTAAACATTTCAACAGAACGCGTACACCACATTTTAACGAAAGAATTGGGTCTTTCCAAGCCTTCTGCCAGATGGGTGCCGCGATTGCTTACGACTGATCAAAAGTTCAGTCGTTTGCGCATTTTCAATGAGTGTTTGGACCTTTATAAGCGGAATCCGGTTGATTTTTGTAGGCGATTTGTTACTTGCGATGAAACTTGGATACACTACAGTATACCCGAAACTAAACAACAGTCGAAACAATGGTTAGAACGTGGTTCTGCACCTCAAAAGAAAGCGAAAAGCTCTTTATCAGCAAACGAGGTGATGGCATCAATTTTTTGGGATTCAAAGGGCATTTTGCTCATTGATTACCTTCAGAAAGATGCCACAATAAACGGACAATATTATGCAGAACTTCTACAAGAATTAAATGTGGAGATTCGTGCTAAACGGCCAGAAATGGCAAAGAAAAAGATTCTGTTTCACCAAGACAACGCTCCCTCGCATACCAGTACAGTTGCGATATCTAAAATCCACGAGTTGCATTTCCAATTAATACCGCAGGCGCCTTATTCGCCGGATCTAGCTCCTTCCTTTAAAAAATTCGTTTTTCTTTTCCATTCTCACTACTTGTCAAACTACCCTCCTAAAGTCGAATAGAAATTGCTTATCCGAGCGTACGCCAGATTTTTTATAATTGTGCTTCGCGTCTCTTTTCGTCCAGCACATTAAAGATACTAGCTATACCGGAAAGTCATTACCGTTTTTTTTTTTGAAAAAAACTACATAATTTTCAAGAAAATGGAAAAATTAATTTATACAAAGTATTGGCCATTCGATTCTACACATCTTGCAAAACTTTCAGGCACTTTATGGATGTCATCCTAAAAAAACTGTTTGTTCTTTGAGCAAGATCATTCATGGAGCCATTTTCCAACTTCGAAATTGGCGATGTGCTACTCTGCAAACGCGTGTTCCATTGATGCGAAAAGGTGACAGTCGGACGGGGCAAGGTCTGGAGAGCACGTCGGGTGCGATACTATATCCCATCCAAGTGCTTTCAACGCTTCCTTGACTGGTTTTGCTGTATAAGACGGCACATTATCGTGCTATAAAATCACTTTACCGTGTCTTCGGGTCTATTCTGGACGTTTTCCTATCAATGCATAGTTCAAATTGATAATTTGGTGTCGATAGCGATCAGTATTAACTGCTTCACCAGGTTTCAATAGTTCGTAATACACCACACTACTCTGGTTCCATAAAACACAGAGCATTATCTGCGAGTTGATGGGTCGGCTTCACCAGGTGATAACGAAAAAACTTTTGATCACCCGTCACTATTCGATTCAGAAATGACTTCCGATCATACCTTTGAAGCAGCATTCCATAGACGATTTGTGGATTTTCCATTTTCCTATTATTCAATTGACGTGACACCCATTTTCCCATCTTTTGGGTTTTCCAATTGCTCATAATCGATCGCTAATTGTTTCTTCGGCTATATTTAACGCTTCTGCCAATAGGTTTTTAATTTGGGTTGGTCTTCATCCAATAACTCCTGCAGTTTCGCATCTTCAAACTTTTTCGGTGTACCAGAACATTCTTTGTCTTGCACATGGAAATCACCACTTTTGAATTGTCGAAACTACGCCTCACATGTTTTTATGGTTGGAGTATGCTTACCGTACGTCTCCACCAGCAAATAATTACTTTCAGTGGCTTTTTTCTTTTGATTAAATAAGAAAAGTAATGCCTGCCGCAAATACGCTTTTTCAGGCACGAAACTCCACATTTTCAAAAGTGTAAACCTATGACAGTGTTACTTTCGCAAAATATAACATGTGTGACTTTGAGGCTTGATGTCGATAGAATAAAGTGACATATATGTCAAATCATAACATCGCAAACTTAAGCCTAGCGACATCTGTTAGAAAAACTGGTAATGACTTTCCGGTATATCTGGTATATCACAAACTACACATTTAATTTTTGAACCATCGTTAAATAAATCCGATAATTCTTCAATAAACTTATTCACTGCGCCTGACAATCTTCGTTTCGTCGAACTAAATACAATGTACAGAGGTCTACATATTCGTGCCCGACATGTTCGTTCCAGTCGATGAATAAATCTTAACCGAGAATCAAGAATATTCGCGGAGCTGTCCATATCTACGCTGATGACGTGCAGCGTAATCGCATCTTTATTTATAAGCTTTTGCCGAAACAACTAAGTAGTAACTTGTACAATCTACGTACGTGGAACTTTCACAGTGTTGTAGCTCCCATCGATGTTTTTCTAATATGGACAGCGAAACGTCGATGGATGGTATGACAACGCCATACTGCTAGCTTTTCAGGATCTTTTCTTTGTTATCGTTCTTCCTTATATGTCCTGTAATTGAAATATCGTATGTTCTGTTGGGTAAATAAGTATATTATTATTATCATACCATATAGCAAATGCTTTATCATTAGGTCTTGATAAATAGTCTTTAGCAATATTGCCTAATTGAATTATTTTTCTTGATGTAGAAGTAACTGGAAGAATAGAATAGGAGATGCTAATTTTTCAACAGTTAATTTTTTTAGTTAATGGTAAATCATTTTTAATATTTAAATCAACTTTTTAAACTGCTACTTCCACCTTTTCTATTGAAGATATAATAGGTTTAAAATCTTTTTCTTTACTTTCTTTACCACTTCGTTCATCAACTATTGCCTTCCGGAAAGTATTTTCTAAATTTTGAATTCGTTTGGCCACCTCAAGAGTTAATTCACTTTTAGTAATTTTAGCTGATAACGTTGGTTTAGATCGAAATAATTACATTTTATTATCTAGTTTTTGATCACTTACAATAGATAATATTTTTGGTAAATCTTCTTAAGTTTTTGAGGGTTCTCTGCTTTCGCAATCCTTTTACGGATATTTTAAAAAATTTTTTCAACATCCATTTATAACTAAACATAAACGTCAACCTTACCTTAACGTGCATGTTAACAGTAATGTGATTTGAGTTGATTCATGTAACGTCTACTTGTTAAATCAATTGATATAAATCGCCGTTTTTTCCAAAATTTATTACATAAATCTTTAAATTCTTCTAACATCTTATCACTTCCATCAGTCTTCTCAAAATTTCTTAATATAATGTTCGTTTTGTTCAAATATTATTAAAAATTAAGATTTGTAATATTTTGTTTCTCTAAAATACAATCACCGAAAATTATCAAATTATTTGGTTCACACTCATCGACACGTATTATATCGTCACGATTATCATAAAAGTGTGCTTCAGTATCTATATCATTGAATGCTCGTAATGTTTAATAATTTAGTTGTTCTATTGACTTTGTGAAGATATAGAAATTTTCATATGAAATCGAATATTTTGTTGTAATATTTCATAAAGTGATTTTTCCAGATCTAAATTTTCCAATAATTAAACATCTAAGTGATGATGGAAATTTCGAGTTTGATTCTTCCTTCTCTCAAATTCTATGTTAATCAAAAAAAAAACAGTGTTACTAATAATTTCTCAATTACCTTATGAACACCTCCACTTACTACAACAGACACATTATAATATTGTTGAATCAAGAATAAGTTCGCATGACATTTATACTCGTAAACATAAAGATGAAAACTTAATATATGTATTTTCTTATGATTCACATAAAACAATTGAAAACCAAATAACATTTTATATGTGTATACTATCACAAAAAGGATTAATTTGTATATCTTTATTAGATATACAAATTAATCATCTATTTAGCAGATCACCGAGGTAGCAGTATCTCTCCACACACGCTCTGGGAACTTTGTTGCCGACATGCGAGATAGACGCGTTCTCGTTCTGTCGTCAAATATATTTGTGTTGTACTAGAGAGGGAGGCATTGTTTTTTCATCATAAGTTTCAGAGTAAATATAAAAATAATTGGACGAGAGAAATATTTATTGTTGATGAAATACGGACGACAAATTCATTTACATATAGGATAAAATATTTAAAAAATGAAGATATTATTGGAAGTTTTTATAAACAACAATTACAAAAAACAAAATTTTATAATTTATTTTTTCATTGTAATAAATAACACACTGGAAAATTAAATTAAGCACTTATAGTAACTCTATTGAATATAAATAAATTAGAAATTGGAAAAGTATCAAATGTTAACTTTGAAATTATTAATTTAAAATATGAAAATAAATTAGTTGTTTTCCTAGATACAAAAATTAAAGTAATTCTACAATCTTATTACCGATACCTGAGATCGCGAAGATATAAATAAATATAAATTTAATTTAATCTACAATGGATTAAAAAATTATCAAATAATAAATTTATACATGAAATTAAATTTGTTTAAGCAATTTTACTATCTTGTAAATTAATTCATTATTGTATTTATTTATTTATCTTTTTCTCATAATTGTTAATATAAGATATTTTTTATTTTTTTTTATTCAATAATTACCAAAAAAAACTAAATTTTAATAAACTGATAGAATGTAATGACATCGCACCCTATTTTATAAGTATCCTAAGGATACCCACGCCCTCTGGAACCTCTGTCATAGTGAATAAATTTTAATATTTTAAAAGAATTCTATTTTTTATAAACAGAATACCAAAAAACAAAATATTAATAATTACTAGAATTTTAGTCATCAATAAAAACGAATTGAAGTAACCGACTTTTTTTTTTGGAACGATTTACCTTTTTGCTCGATACCTGCACTTTAAATTACCTTTTTTTCTCGATACTTGCACTTTCGTTAAATATTCCATAATTTTAAATTTCTGTTCATTCGTTCTAAAATTATTAAAATTTCTATTGGGTTGGCAACTAAGTACTTTCGGTTTTGTAGTATAAAATAAAACACTTTTTTTTTAAACAAAGAATAGTTTTTAATCAATTATATATTTTCCATTTTGTTCAATGACCTTTTGCCATCTTTCTTTCAGATGCATGATTCCGCACTCATAAAATTTCTGGTCCTTATCAGCAAAAAACTGAACCAGGTGCGAGTGAAGGTCATCGTCATTTGTGAAAGTTTTACCATTCAAAGAATTCTTCGAAATAAATGGTAATCAGATGGTGCTAGATCAGGGCTGTATGGGGGATGTGGCATCACTTCCCAGCCAAGCTCCAATAGTTTCCCACGAGTTGCCAAAGATGTGTGAGGCCTTGCATTATCTTGGTGGAAAACTACACCTTTCCGATTTGACAATTCTGGCCGTTTTTCTTTGATTGCTTCATCCAGTTTTATTAATTGTTGACAGTAAACATCAGAATTGATCGTTTGGTTCCTTGGAAGCACCTCAAAAAACACAACACCTTTGTAATCCCACCAAACTGATATCATGATCTTTTTTGGATGCAATTCAGCTTTCGATGTGGTTTGAGCTGGTTTATCGTGTTTGCTCCATGATCGTTTTCGAATTATGTTACTGTACAGGACCCATTTTTCATCACCAGTGATGATTCTTTTTAAGAAAGGGTCGGTTTCATTTCGTCTAAGGTGCATATCGCAAAAGTTGATTCTTTGTGTTAAATTGTTAAATGAATTTCTTTCAATTCGTGAGGTACCAAAATATCAAGCTTCTTAACTAGCCCAAGACATTTTAAATGTTTTTCAATTGTTGTGCGCGATACATGTAGCCTCTCCGCAACCTCTCGAACTCGAGTAGTAGGCCGACCAGAACGTTGCTCATCTTTGAGGGAAAAATCTCCAGAACGGAATTTTTTATACCAATTCTGCTCTGTTAAGCAATTAGCACCATAAACTTCACATATCTTTTTGTGAACCGCAGCAGCTTTCTTTCCTTTACGGAAATAAAATAGTAAAATATGTCGAAAATGTTCGTTTCTGCACTCCATTTAAAATTAACCCACAAATAATAGCTTTAATAAAAATCACGCACTACTTGCCTCTGAAGTTACGTCAATGTGACTAGTATCACGCGACAAACGGTAAAGTACAGCACTAACATACGTTATACAAAAAATAAAGCAACGCTCTCTATCAGTAAAAACCGAAAGTACTTAGTTACCAACCCAATACAATGTGTTTAATTTTTCACATCCATTTATACGGTAGTTTTCTTCGGTTTTATTTTCCCCACTAGAATTTGATATTAGACTATTTTATGACATTGTTCTCAAGTTAAAATTGCTTATACAACTTAGTGAAGTTGCACTATAAGTGTTCTTGAAAATTAATTCATTATTGTATTTATTTAAAATTTATCTGTTCATTTCTCATTTTTATATATTTTGAATAATAATTATTTTTTCGTTGAATAAATACCATGAATACTAGAAGATATTAAAGTGGATGTTTTTAGAAATAAAAGGTAGCATGGATTTAAGGGTTGGTACAGTACCGGCATTACTACTCTACTACTGCTTTAAGCCACATTCTTCATCACGTTAATACAGGCTTTGGTGGAGTATGAAGTTATGTAATAGGACTTTGATTTCTTTTTTTATGATGTTGGCCGTTTCTGTTGTGGTTTTGTGGAATGATTGCGTGCAGTATGCCGGTATCAGCTATTGCTTTCGCCATTGTAAAAGAAAGACAAAATCATACAATGACCTGAATCTCTTCACTGTCAGCTTCGTCAGTGATAAATTACTGCGTATGTTCTGGCGGTTAAAATTTGAACATCTTAATAGCAGGCATCCTAAGATGCAGTTCACAATGCAGACGAAAGAGCACAATATATTATCATTCTTAGACATGTTAGTCATAAGGAACCGAGACGGCTCTCTAGGGTACATTATCTATTGGAAAAAAGACTTGTACATATCGATACCTGAGTGCAAGACCTTATCCTGACACCCATCACATAAGAAACGACTATGGTTCGAAAAACTACTAACAAATGGTTATTAAAACAAAATTATCAACACAGCTTTCCTAATACGGAAAACCAACAAAAATAGGAACAGGAAACCATCAGGAAGGTGATTTTGATGGAGCCTGTGGTTGATTAATTTAATCACTAAGGTTGATATATAACCCCTTTCCACATTAATTTTCGTAATTCTGTATACGTATTTCGACAACTAAGTTGTCATCATCAGCAGATAAATTAAGCAGTGTTGCACCTGGAGAACTACGGCAATAAATACTCGTACGAAACAATTAATTCCGCTGAGTGTGCGTCTTGGCTTTCAGCGGTACGGATCGTATGCGGAATTAATTGTTTCGTAGGGGTATTTATTGCCGTAGTTCTCCAGGTGCAATACCGCTTAATTTATCTGCTGATGATGACAACTTAATTGTCGAAATACGTATACAGAATTACAAAAATTAATGTGGAAAGGGGTTATATATCAACCTTAGTGGTTAAGAAACCATCAGTACAGCATTTCTTCCTTGTGTCAAGAATACACACAAAAATGCTATCTTATCTCTTAAAAAATCTAAAGAAAGAATCTCACTTGAAGACCAGAGAGTATATAAAATACTGTGCAGCAGATACGACGGCATATACATTGAATAAACGAACAGAAGAATCGAAGTGTATAGAGATGAACATAGAAACGCTGTAGCGAAGAGTTAAGGTGCAAAACAGCGTATAACGGAGACAGAGCACACGATCGATTTCGAAAATACAAAGACTTTAGCCAGGAGCACAAATTACATGTCTCGAATAATAAAAGAGGCGTTCGAAATCGACAAACGTCCGAATAGTCTGTATACTCTCCGACTGGCGGTGATATGAAAGTCCCTGTTGTGCGATAGAAGCATTTCGGGAACTAGCATTTATATTTAATTTTATAAAATGAGTATAGAACATAGATTATCTAATTGAATTATAAAAATGTTCATATTATTTAAATTAGGCACAAAATGTTAATAATAACATTTATAAAATAATTTTAAGGGAAACGAGATTATAAATAAGAACAATTGAAGGAGAAAATTTGGTAATTTTGAGAATTGATAAATTTTTACTTCGAGATATAATTGAAAGAAAAATAGTAAACCTACGTTATTTATATTATAAAATTATTTAAAAAGTTTAATTTACCATCCTGTGATGTATCACAGGATGGTAATACCAATAAATACAATGGTGTGTACACCATTGTATTTATTGGTATTCAAATTTTTAAATTAAACTGTAATAAAAGTTAATCATTAGCGAACCGTATATTTCCAAGAAATCACTATTCAGAATGTGTAGAACCATTATCGACAGTCCAAATTCTGTTACTCTTTGCACAGAGTCCTAGAGATTCATTGTAATTACATCCTTGGAGAAGATAAACCATAAAATTTTAAGGGAATATTTAACCATTATGTTGAAAGCTATAAGGTATCTAAAGATAGCTATTTGTATACAAAAGTCATCGAATTATATTACTAGAATTAGTAGTGCAAGAGATAATGGCCTAATTTAATTAAAATATTGTTTAATATACAATACTGAAATAAATTTAAATATAAAGCCGAATTGCATGGATCATTAAAAGAGTACCTAACCCTATTTTAAATTACAATATTAAATAAAGTTATTTAATTATTATAATTTATGAGAATAGATATTTGAATTTGCAATAGTATTACTTACCATTAGTTTATAGAATTTTTCCTATTAACACAGTTTGAGCACTTAAGCACTTAAGACTTAGATAATTTTACTAGGGAAAATTGATTAACTAACAGTATAATTGAATTTATCTATAATGCTACCCAAGTTGCACATACATGTATTAAAGAATTGTATACCCTTTAGTTTTATTCTTAAAGATTAATATTTTTTTAATAAAAAAATAATTATCTATTTAATTAAATATTCAGATTTGTAAGTTTTTTAAAGTATTATTGTTTACATATGTGTAAAGTTTGTTATACTAATTTATTAAAATTGAATTGATTATTTTGAAAAGTTGTTTATTTTTCAAGTCAGGTAATATACAATTTAATTAATGCTTGAACCATTCGTTGTATTCGTTTTTTCTACCGTTTGGGATTAAAAGTCGAATTATTTAAGTTATACCACAGCATTATTTTTTTAAGTTACAAAAGTAAGTATTTATTTACTTTACCTATTATATATTTTTTTTATTATTTTATATTATTATCAACGTAGTAAAAACGTAATATTTGTGGATTACTACACACACACACATCCATATATATATATATATATATATATATATATATATATATATATATATATATATGTATATATATATATATATATATGTATATATATATGTATATATATATATATATATATATATATATATATATATATATATATATATATATATATATATATATACATACATACAAAGAGTTGTAATTAATATTTAGTTAATTGCTTTAACTACAGCAGCAATTCTTTTCGGCATATTTCGGATGCATGTCATTCTTCTTGCACAATTGGATTATTTCTCCAGATATTCTCTACATTTTGTCTTAGTATGTCCAATTTTGGATTTCAAGACCAATAAGCAATACAATTTAGACTGCTGCGGACGTTTTCAGTTGGGATTAGATCTGGAAAATTGTCTGACCACGGCAATGTCTTAAATTTCTTTCGTATCTTGCATAAATGTGTAAACATTTCCTGAACTTAAAGTTGATGGGATCAAAACTGGTACCATCGCTTTTTTATATTGAACGTGATTCGTCGTTCTAATAACGAAATAAATAAGTCCAAGACCCTTTCCTAATATGCAGGACCAAATTATTACAGCTGGGGAATGTTTGAGGGTTTTGAAGACAACACATTTAGACGGCCTCTTCCTAACGAAACGAGCCTGTTCACTACCACCTCTAATCGCGATTCATCACTAAACATGACCTTTAGAAAGATATTTTCGATTAAATTCCAAATTTACCGATAGTGTATAAAATGTCTACGTATAGAGCCGTCGTAATAATTGTAATTGTGAACTAATTATTGGAAATGTGTTTCGAATATCCACAGTTTAGAAACAATTCAAATAACTTCCTCAGATTGTATTGCACGAACTCATTATCAAAGATGTTCTTTTTTCTGTGTTTTATGTCAGGTACAGTGTTGATTTTTAAGATGATTGGAATAATAATTTATTAATCTGTCAGATGTCGACTTTTGATATCAATCCATAATGATGATAATATTGGTTCTTACTGCGCCCGTTTCTAAAAATGGAACACTGTAATTAAATTCTACCTCTGCTGTAAATTAAAGATGAGAATATATGGAATTAAAAATATCAACCGCTCGTTTAATTTAGTGTACAGACACACCACAAATTAAATCATCCTAATACTTTTATATGAAGGGAAATCGAAAGCGGAGGAGCGACATCAATCCAATATAAATAAAGCTAATATGGGACTTATGGGTGACTTCATAAATGCACCAAATGTCTGTAGAACTAAAATATTTATAATTGAAAATGAATTAAATCAATTTTAAAAACGAATCTTGTGTTAGAGTGGTGCACTTGTATAAACTGCGAATTCTGTTTCAAAATGTTTAAGTTTATTTAAACTTATAAAATTTTCTTATTTTTGTTTTGTAATACTTTTTTATTTTTTTAGGTAATCAGACATATAGTCAACAGCCCAGGAATATATCGTATAACTCGTGGCAGTATAATCAATCGTCTAACGTAAGTTCATACAACAATTACCAAGGCTATTCAAACTCTCAAAAAAGCGACCGTCACAACTATCCTCGAACAGGTGGACCTTACAGAGACAGATTCGAACCATATAATTCCGGTAGATCATACAAACGCTAGTTCAATATTTTATTTTAATAATAAAACTAATTTTATATGATATGTATTTGGTATTAATGTTTATTTAGGATAAGGATTGATTTAATCTGCAGTGTTATTGCATTTTGAAATCTTTACTTTTATTTACATTTGGTATATATTTCAGAAATTAGACTTAAAATACATTTGCACATTTTGAAAATATAATAACAAATAAATATTCTTATGTTAAAAAGTTCATTTGTTTTGTATTGATAGTACATATACTTAGTTTTAATGTGAAGATGTGAACACTTTACTTTTGGACCAAACAGACGTTACAGTGATCAGTATAAATTGTGCTAAATAAATTCAAAATCATTCCGGATACTAGCGTAAGTTCAACGGATTTTTCTATGACTTCCAATTGACCTTTGGCTTTGCAATGGGGAAATTTTTGTAGATCCTAACATCGTGGCGCTCTTTTCAATAACTTATATATATATAATTAAGAGGAATTCATTGTAGATCACCCATCCGAGCATGTGATCTAAGTAGTTAATTAAACGAAAGTAGTTGCATTATTTGATTATCTTTTATTGTTAGATAACTGATCATTAGATGTGCGTCTGTATAAAGAACCCATAAGCTAATACTGATATTAATAAAATCTTTACTCGTGAAATCTGTTGACGTCCTTTTTAAATTAAACTTGTCTATTATCCTCGATAACTACTATAGTATATTATCGGCCAATATTAATTATCTGTATCATGCCTTTGATACCTTTATCACAACACCCCATATTTTGTTTAAAAATGTGGCAAAGGTTACCATTAATATAGGTTAATCTCATCTTGGTGTTGTCGGCAACATTCTTAGCCTCATTTGGTCGAACGAAACACCGTGGAACAGTTGTGATTGCAACTAGTGATCAGTATTTTCACCAACTGTGAATCTAACAGAAACTCTGCCGTCACCGCATCCAAATGTGGAAAACTTAACATCAAATGATCAAAAATGAAAATAAGAAGAGAACATTTTCAAAAAGTATGCTATTTAATTCAATATAAATTATAAAACAGACGTTTTTGATCGAATTTTGCAAATATCTTGAATTTTTGAATTACAAATTTTCTATCAGAATTTTGATTTCATATTTCGTTAGTTTTGATGAAAAATATACCAGACGTTAATTAACAAGCAGGACAAATAATAGCTAATGCCTCTAGCATTAGCCATAACAAATCATCATTCGGTATACTTTGGCTTACTTGAAGGTGCAGTCAGTTTCAAAAAATATGAATTTTACGATTAACAAAGGCGTTCAGATTATTCTATATAGAAGAATATTTATTTTAAACGTTTTTTTGTATTATCAAGAACACTTTCTATTTCAAAAAATAATTATTTCTGTATGAATATCATTATACTATTTAGTTTAAGAAAATAATTTTTTTAAAATTTTTATGAGAGTATTACTCTATTAATCATAAACATGCGATTTTATAAATTATTAAAATGCCATGAATATTTGGTACAAGTGCCTTATAAAATATTTTTTATAATATGACCAGCTCCTCAATTAACGAGCAGTATATCTGCAACATTGCATACAATATTTTATAAAATAAATACATTTTATGTATTAAAAATATACAATTATAACGTTTGAAAAAATATACTGAACTGAGTGAATTGGGACTGAAATTCAAGTAGTTTTTCTATGGAACTAAATTATATTGTGTTTTGCGCGTACGCCATATACGTTATATTTTTTTATCGATTGTATATAAATTTGTGAACATTAAGAAAACAAAATAAACAAAAGAAAATAATAAGACGAATGATGATAATAAAGAAGAAGTTAGCGTTCGAACTGAAGAAGTGGGAGGAAGAAGAAAATACAATAATAAGTAGAAGTAAGACGTAGGAAGAGACAAAAACGAAAAGGATGAGAAAGAAGGTATTATTAGAAGAGACGACGAAAGAAAATGCAAGAATGACACGAGAAGACGTACATTGAAAAATGATGGAGAAAGAAGAATAAAAGAAGACGAAATTACTGAAGATGATGACGTCTATTGCGAAGAGGACGAGAAAGAGGTGAGTGACGTTCCTTATGTTAAACCTAGTACTAGTAAAACAGCAAAATACAAAAATAAGAAATGCAAAGAATAGCATAAAAACAAAATAGCAATAACTCTGATGACGACGACATCTATGTACAAAATAAAGTGAACTTTGCGATCTCTTTTAGAGATATATAGGATTCAATTCATACATTTTCTGGAGAAGATTGAGACTCGTTTGACATTTGGCTAGAAGAATTTAAAGAAACAACGACAAATATAGAGTTGAATGATTATTATGAAGTTTTGTCTATAATAGAAGTTTTTCCAAATTTTTGTACTTACATTCTCGGAATGCACTTCAAAATATTGACTGATAGTGCAAGCTTTAAGAAAAGAACGAGCAAAGAAATTATCAGCTAGAATTGTAAGGTGAGCGTTACTATCATAAGAATCTTATTAAGAAATAGTCCTTTGTACCGGTACCAGAATGCGACACGTAGATGTTTTAAGCCGCAACCCTATAATGATTGTGTCTGCAGAGAATTTTTTACTTCTAAAAATTCAGAAAGATCAAGAGGATGACTCTAATATAAAGACGATAGAGGAATTGTTAAAGCATCAAGCTTATGAAGAGTATTTTGTCAAGAGATTTCATGAGGAAGAACACTGTGACGTAAAGATCATGATAGAGCAACTAAGGCAAAAAAACCTTATTCCTAAATTCACAAATAAGGTCGAAAGAATAACTGAAAATTGTATATCATGCATTCCCGCAAACAGAAAATCAGGCAAGGAAGTTTATTACATCCCATGTCTGTAATCAACGCTTGTTCGAAATATGCGTGGTTATGGTATAATAAGTAAAAACCACCACATCTATGTAAAAAAGTGATTACAAAACTAGAATCGAGAGAATCGATCTGAAATTATATCACATAATAGAACTGCATTTACATCCAATGAATTTGCAGAATATTGCACTTACATCATGCTGTTATAACAGGTCCCCCAGAGCAAATGGTCAAGTAGACAGAGTAAAGAGAATTATGATACCAATATTGAAGTAATTATCTATTGATGACTCGACAAAGTGATATAAATATCTATATAATCTTCAGAGTATAATAAATTCTAGCTATCAAACAAGTGTTGTAATTTCTCTATTTCAGCTATTATTTGGAACACTCGTGAGAAACCGAGAATATGTTAGAATTAAGAGTTAATAGAAAAGAAAATCATAGTAAAATTTGAAGTAAATTCAAAAGAGATGAGAGAAGAAGCGAAGAAATAACATATCGAAGTTCTAGATTAAAATAGAAAAAAATTTAATAAGAAAAGAAGAAAAACTTTAGAATTTCAAGTGGGCGGCGTCGTTGCAATCAAGTGAACCCAGTTAGTCCCTGGACTCAAATTGAAAATCAAGAACCTCAGGCACATAACACAAGTGAAAGGTCACAACACATACGACACAAAATGCGGACAACACGAAGGTCTCAACACCACCACGACGTGCGTAGATTATATGAAGTTACGTGTACCATATGCCGAATCTAGAGATGGCCAATATGCAAGATCAAAAATAAAAAATTCAAATATTCGCGCTCTAACGACATAAGTGCGAGGCGGAACAGCAACAAGTAGTAAATTAGTGAGCAAAGACGAAAAATGCTAAAACATAAACTTATTTTGCTTTGCTTATTTAAAACGTACCACAACTCCCTAAACCATCAAACAACAAATGGAATATAGCGATACATACAACGATATATGTAGAAGTATATAGTTTTATGTAACTCTTAAAGAATAAAACATATCAAAATTCTAATAAAAACTGTAAATAACATGAAAATGTATTTGTAAACAGGACGGTCAGAAATTCACAGATAATCGTCAGGTTGGGCGTTCTTTGGGCGTTCTAATATATGTATCGCAATATATGTATCGCTGATTGCTATTAGTTAAGCCATACGAATTGCTTAATAGTGTATATTTGGCAATGTGGTATAAAACCATCAATAATTTAATAGGAATGATATGACAAAATACGAATTTTATTTAAGCCTAATGAAAATAATAATAAGCCTGCATTGTGAATAACACCCGTTATAATGAATGCGTGATAAATCATTTTGCTATGCTAAAAATCAGAATGTTAAATCTGTTTGAAATATTTAATCAAAAATTACAATATATTTATTAAAACATTCCAATTTCTTAATTAATAATATCATTTTCATCAAATTCTATATGACAGCCATTGGTGAATTCTGCAAAAGTGTTCCATATACTCTGATAAACTCATACGTTTGTCATTTTTTGGGACTTGCATATCTGCTCTGTAATTTAAGACTTTTTTACGGAACTCAATGCTGAATGATAAAAATTAATAATCGATATATGTAGTTCGCTTTAAAATTTTAGATCAATTTATTTAAATTTACTACAAACTATAAGCTATATTTACTTAAAATATCGCAAAATTGCAACTAGAAAAATCAAACGTGATTTTTACATAATTAACAATATAACGCTATTAAAGTAGTTTAAATATCATCTCTGTGAAAGCAAAGGAAAGTTCCAGTGTATCAGAGTAAGTATGAAGAGGTCTCTAATAGGTTATATAATCTGTCGGTCAGCAGCAATCAGCTGAGTTCCCGACTCGGTTATAAAAGGACTCGCGTGAAGAGTACTTCTGTTTAAAGTGCTCTCTTAAAAGTAGATGTTTCGGAGTTCAGTGGCGTTCATTTTGCATCAGTATTCAATCTGTAGTAGAACAGATTGTTAATAGCACATATTTTATGTAATGCTATTTTTGTCTTTTTTCATAAAACTATCTTTTCTATAATGTAAAATATATAGTAATTTGTAAAGAATTCAGACCATTCAATTATTTATTGACGTATAGGAAAGAAGAATTCTATATTATATTATATATATATATATATTATATTATATATATATATTATATTATATATATATATATAATTAGCTAAAACGGTCGACCGTTATAAGATAATCCAAATCAATGAAATTCTTCGGGTATTCGGTCAATATATATATATATATATATATATATATATATATATATATTGAAATCGTATTGTTCTTTACTTCCAATACTATCTTGTATTAATTCCTTTTTGAATGGATTGACATGAAGCATACATGAAATTGGATTTAAAATCAAGGAAAAATTATGTAGGTTACTTCGAGCAAAACAAAATTTAAATTTTAATATATAAATTACGATCCGAGTTAACTATAGTGCTATAGTGAAGAGGCTGTGTAATATTAATTACTTAGTGTAAAATATGTTCCTCTGTATTTAATAATTTGTTCCTTTTGTTAATCTTAGTTCTATTCTAGGTTTTCCGCTGCATTTGTATTTAGTATATAACTAAAGTCCTAAGAAAGCAAGTTCCTCATTTAACTCATTGAAAATTTTATCCTCATGTCGCTATTGTAGATGGATACTTTGTAGAGCAAATGTGGGAGGTCCAATAAATTGCAGATAGCAACTATCTCTTCCACGCTACATTCACTTAATATTTTTCCGCAGTTAGAAGTATAATTCCGTGATCAAAAGCAGCTTATGTATTTTCCCGAATCATAAACCTGTAAGTATTTGCTATTATACAGTAAATGCAACCATGGATATGTAAATAATACACCCTTCTGTATAGTCATAGTTTAAATTTTTTTCTTCTAGAAAATCTAAAATAATAAATGGCATTGAATTGTTTTCATTATTTTTATGAATCTTGCAAAAATTTAGTACGATACGTTTTTAAGAAAATCAGTAGTTAAAAGTAGCGATATTATCGATTATTTGTGGGTACGCATGGTTTATAAGAAAATAAAGTAAAAATTATTTAGTGGCATCTTAAATGTTGTGGAGTAACTTTTTGAAGTATTTTATAAAATTTTGTGCATCTAACACGAAAATATATAATAAACATATATTTTAAGAACATAATCTCTCAAAATTGTGGTTGCTTATAAGGAAGATTGTAATGAAAAAAAAAACAGAAGGTACTATTAGAATGCTTCGAAAACGAAAAATAACATAGCAGTTGAATAACGAAAAGCATATATAATCCAAAAGATTTACTTAACGAATGGTCATGGAATAATATACAGACATTGGTGAATTCGATGCCAGAAAGATATGAAACGGTTATTAAAGTTAAAAGCATCCTAGATAGTAATATAAATTATGTACAAATTATATATAACCTGTGAATAAATAAATAACATTTTAAAAGTTAGTTTCATTCTTAATTTCATTTAATTATGTATATTTTTGTTAACTAAGAATCAAAAAAAGCCGTATTCCAAACGTTTCAATATTTCTAGTTGTAAAAGATAAATTGCTAACACTTTTTTAACCTATACTATGACATTTTAAACGGTAAGTAAAATCCTGGTGATTGTCGAATTGATGGATGAATGCGTTGCTCCAGATTGGATTTCAATTACTATAGAACAGGTAATTATTTAATTAATATACCTATTATATTAATATTTAATTAATAATAATAAATTTAATTACGAACATATTGAAAATATTGTACACCACTCTTGCTTACACAAATGAACAAGGTTAGATTAATATTCGGCAACTTTCAACCGTATTTTACACGCTATATTTATTTGAATACGAATCACTATTATGCTATTATATTATATTATGAATTATAGACATTCTCGGACTGCCAATGTTTTGTTTACATGGTGTAAAAACCATCCTACATGAATTCGGCAGGTATATTTTTGTGTACATCAATATAATAATAATAAACATTCAATAAACTAGCGCCACCTGTTGCAAAAATACGTCATAACTTTCACGGCGATTCAATAGAAAATAGGATTATTATAATATTTACTTAAACATTATGTCTGTCTTTTGTTCATATTTATCAGAGCCGATGAATTAATTGAAGTTATCATAATAATTTAAAGTAAAATGATGATAAGTATAAAGAAGGCAAACATAAGCAGTTAACATAAGACATTGTCAGTTACTCATAAGTTTAGTTCGTTGCATATGATCTAGTCAAACACAAAAATAAATATTTTAAGATTCTATTTCTGTAGTAATTTTAACTTAATTTGCTTAAATATTTGTAATTTGTAAGACTCTATAGATTGGCCGTGGATTAACCGTTAACCACCGATTAGATTTGTTGTGATTACTAGGATAGATCCACTTTTCGTCACTGAGCACAATGTACCAATAATATCTCTAGATAACTTTGTTATACATACTTACAATATATAGTTTAATTTACCATTTATAATGACAACTATTTTGCGTTTAGTTTTGACAGTTTTATAAACCCAAAATTTGCCAATTCAAAAAACGAAAAAACTTTTGCTCCAACCTATTACATACATGGGTTGTTTTTTCAGTTTTGCTTATAAAACTGGAGTAAATTGCTTTTAAAGACTTCATTGTTTTTCGATGTATTCTCCACGAAGATTATATTACACTCTCTATATATAATAATTTCTTATATCGTTTTTAAATTAATTTATTTAATTTAAAGTACAATTCGATCTTGAATTACTAAATTATTAGACTGTCATTATTTGTCCGGTCCTTGTATATATTCAGATGCAGAGTCCTTTTGTGTTAGTCACGTACAAATGGTCAAGGCTGCAATAAACACCGAAATCAAGTACTAAAGACTACTTGAAATTACCAACTTTTCACTGACTCATATTCGATATCAATCCTGGACTTTTCATGCTCATTGTACACAACTACTAATTATTAACTCCTTACCTTACATTACATTCAATTACATTACTTTCTTGTTTTGGTTGCATTTATTACAGCGCTTAAGTTAACCGGACACGCGCTCGTAATAAATTTACTATCATGTGCAAATAAATATTCTCTATTAAATAATATCTCTATTATTATTTATCAAAACAAAGGAGGTAATAAATTGTCTCATTCACATAACTAACCACATTCGTCAAAAGGAGGAGGTAATAATTAATGCACTTTTGCATGCTCACGAACCAACTCTGGAAGCAGTTCTTCCACTTGTTTGTTGGTACAGTCAAAATTGCGTTTTTGAAGGCATCGACTTCTTCTGACGATTGGAACCTTTGACCAGGCGCAGTCCGTTTCAGAAAGGTAAAAAAATTTTGGTGTGGGCGGAGATATGGTGGAGGATAATTCGTCGTTCGGGGTTGGTTTTGCGAAGCTCAGCGATGACTTGCGGCAAACAATTGGTTGTATACCAATCGGCAGTAATAATTCTTTGTGTAGAGAAATTCTTGGAGGCACTTCGAAAACGGATGGCTTTTGTTAGCTTTTCTTCACCTTGGAACACCTAAACAGACGACTGACGTTTATTTTCTAGCTCGTATGGGTAAATCCAAGATCCATCATCACTGACAATGTTGCACACGTTTTTATAGTTTCCGGCCTCGAAATGATCCTTTAAAACTCCCAATAATGCTTAAATCTAGCGATATGTCACATGTTGATCTTCGCTGAAGATCTTACGCACAGCATCGACGTTTTCCTAAGTAACTGCCATTTGTAGTGAACCGGCTCTTGGACCGTTGCTAAGACTAATCCGTCCACGTTTGAATTCTCTATACCAATAATAAATTGTTGACTGATGTGGTACTTCATTGCCGAGAACAGAGATAATTGTCTTCGAAAATTATAAAAAATTATTCCGACAAAATGTTCGCGGTTTAATTCTATTTTTCAACTAACTTGTTATCTTTGACAGTTTGTTTAGCCACAACGTTACACCTATCGCACTGAAACTTTGAACTTAGGTTAATTAAAATGAATGTTCATTTTTAATACTGACGTTTGATTAGTGGCGCCCTCTATGCCCCACTACACAAAACTTAAAAGACGTCCCACGTATACATATGATGAACCAAATTGTTATGAAATAAATTAAAATCAGATGTTACCTGTACAATTTCATATTTAGCCGAAGCAACTACAAGAGGATATTGAATGGGTTAAAGAAAGGATCTATCATACCTCGGGAAGATTTGGAGTATTGCAAACAGAATCTATATCAGAGAAAGGGGTAATTATTCATCCAGTTGTTATACCGAATACATTATAAAAGAATGTATTACTGTAATTACGTAATTTGCATTTCGTAATGATAATTACATTTATTAAAATTGTCATAACTGCAACAAAATACGAAATAATCCACCTAAAGTATTAATAAATTCATTTGGGGAAACAATAATACATGTTCGAGTCCATATTGACTTTACAGGACCATTCAATGGGATTTACTACTTAATATTAGTAGATGCATACAGCAGAAGACCAAAAGTGTATCTTATGAAAAATGTAACCACGAGAAGAACAATCTACAGGAGAATTTTTTGCGCATTTGGGATTTCTTAAGTTCTAGTTAGTGATAATCGTGCCCAACTAACTTCATTCAAATTTGAAACATTTCTGAAGCAAAATGGTATAATACATAAATTAACTGCAGCTTACTACCCGCTACAAATGCAATGGCGGAAAGATATATACAATCATTCAAACAAGCAATATAAGCCCTTAAAATTATACGAACAGCACACTTTTTATTAGATTATAGGAAAAAACTACACCAAACAACAGGGATGAGTCCATCTAAATTAATGTTTGGTAGAGAAAGTAAAAAGTGGGATTACTCAAACCACCATTAGAAAATTAAGCATGCATACCTGAAATATTTCCACTTTTCATAGAAGGGGAAAGATTAGCAGCTCGAACAGTCACGAAAAAAATAGAAATATGGGAAAGTAAAGGAGGTATTTGGAGAGCTTCATTTTTAAATAAAATTAGATGATGGTAGAATGTAGAACAGATACAAAAAGTAAATTGAAAAAATTTGGGAAAATACACCAAAAGTGTACGTCTCTAATAGCACAGAATACGACGCGGTCAACAATGAAGATATGAAGATGGATGAAACCAACAAAACTCCAACAAAGATAGATCAAAACATAATACAAATTTCAAATACAACTTTTTATGTATATATGTATAACATAATATGTTTACTTTCTTTAATTACTTTAATTAATAAAATTGAATCATACTAAAATTACTCATTTCAGATGCCAATAGGCATTTTTATCGGGTAAAGTCTGAATCATTCCAATCTTCAAATATTTTCTAGCATATAATAGCTTAAAAATACTTTTTGAAAAATGGTGTAGCTAAATGTGTTATGTACAAATTTCTTTAGTGCGGCTATAGTCAGTCTAGTGTATTCGGTATTCATGTATTGGGTTGGCAACTAAGTACTTTCGGTTTTTACTGATAGAGAGCGTTGCTTTATTTTTTGTATAACGTATATTAGTGCTGTACTTTACCGTTTGTTGCGTGGTACTAGTCACATTGACGTAACTTCAGAAGCAAGTAGTGCGTGATTTTTATTAAAGCTATTAGTCCATTTAAAATTAACCCACATTAATTTTAAATGGAGTGCAGAAACGAACATTTTCGACATATTTTACTATTTTATTTCCGTAAAGGAAAGAAAGCTGCTGTGGCTCACAAAAAGATATGTGGAGTTTATGGTGGTAATTGCTTAACAGAGCGCACGTATCAGAATTGGTATAAAAAATTCCGTTCTGGAGATTTTTCCCTCAAAGATGAGCAACGTTCTGGTCGGCCTACTACTCGAGTTCGAGAGGTTGCGGAGAGGTTACATGTATCGCACACAACAATTGAAAAACATTTAAAATGTCTTGGGCTAGTTAAGAAGATTGATATTTGGGTACCTCACGAATTGAAAGAAATTCATTTAACACAAAGAATCAACTTTTGCGATATGCACCTTAGACGAAATGAAACCGACCCTTTCTTAAAAAGAAACTGGTGATGAAAAATGGGTCCTGTACAGTAACGAAAGCTGAATTGCATCCAAAAAAGATCATACTGTCAGTTTGGCGGGATTACAAAGGTGTTTTTTGAGCTGCTTCCAAGGAACCAAACGATCAATTCTGATGTTTACGGTCAACAATTAATAAAACTGGATGAAGCAATCAAAGAAAAACGGCCAGAATTGTCAAATCGGAAAGGTGTAGTTTTCCACCAAGATAATGCAAGGCCTCACACATCTTTGGCAACTCGTGGGAAACTATTGGAGCTTGGCTGGGAAGTGATGCCACATCCCCCATACAGCCCTGATCTAGCACCATCTGATTACCATTTATTTCGAAGTTTGCAGAATTCTTTGAGTGGTAAAACTTTCACAAATAACGATGACCTTCACTCGCACCTGGTTCAGTTTTTTGCTGATAAGGACCAGAAATTTTATGAGCGCGGAATCATGCAGCTGAAAGAAAGATGGCAAAAGGTCATTGAGTAAAATGGAAAATATATAATTGATTAAAAACTATTCTTTGCTTAAAAAAAGTGTTTTATTTTATACTACAAAACCGAAAGTACTTAGTTGCCAACCCAATAGATACATTTAAATCTGATAAAATATTAGATACGTTTAAATTTGTTAAAATATTATAACTGTTTTATGAGGAAAAATTAGATAATTATGATTTAAGAATTAGTTGTATTTTATCTCCAGTTGAAGAAAAATATTCAGATGGATAGCAAAAATTAATAATGGAAATTTTAATAATTTTAGAACGAAAGAACAGAAATTTAAAATTATGGAATATTTAACGAAAGTGCAAGTATCGAGAAAAAAGGTAATTTAAAGTGCACGTATCAAGCAAAAAGGTAAATCGTTCCGAAAAAAAAAAGTCGGTTACTTCAATTCCCCCCCAACCCAATACATCGTATTTAACATAAAGAACCAAAACTGTCACCAAGGTATGTGCTATGAATCTTTAATACCAATTAAAAACGTGAAAGAATGCGAACATTAAGTGATAATTTAAAATTGTTCAGCGCCAAGTAAGTTTCAGTTATTCCCCAGATTTATTTTTTTTTCACATTGGACAGAAGTTTCGAACGGATAGAGATATTGTAATAACGGAGCAGTATTTTAAGAATTCTGAAATAATTATTACAAAATGGCATAATGGTACTTCAGGATCGTTCGTCAAAATGGAAAATATATAATTGATTAAAAACTATTCTTTGTTTAAAAAAAAGTGTTTTATTTTATACAACAAAACCGAAAGTACTTAGTTGCCAACCCAATATATAAAGGGTTTTCCAATAAGGACTTGACAACTTTTTCTCGAAATAAAATGCAGACCATTTGAGATATTTCAAAAACTTTATTATCGGGTTGAAGTACAATCAAAATATTTATGAATGGAACTCGACTTCGTTCATATGACCACTGCGGGCACCTTTGCAGCGGTCGATTCGTTGGACCCAATTTTCGATGACTCGGCCACACAATTCGGCCGAAACGGTTGCTATTTCGCGTTCAATGTTGGATCTGAGCTCTTCCAACGTTGTCGGCTTGTTGGCATAGACCAATGACTTGATGTAGCCCCAAAGAAAAAGGACTAGAGGCGTTAAATCGCACGAACGAGGTGGCCAGTCGACTGGTCCATTTCTTGAGATAACACGCTCATCGAACTTACTCTTCAATAAATCGATTGTAACGTGTGCTGTGTGGCTTGTGGCACCGTCCTGCTGAAACCACATGTTGTCCAAGTCCATATCTTCCAATTCCGGCCAAAAATAATCGGCAATCATGGCGCGATAACGATTACCATTCACAGTAACGTGACGATCATTATCGTCGACGAAAAAATATGGCCCTATGACGCCGCCGGCATGCAAACCGCACCAAACAGTTATTTTTTGTGGATGAAGTGGTGTTTCATGAAGCACATGTGGATTTTCACCCGACCAATAACGCATATTTTGCTTATTGACGAACCCATTGAGCCAAAAATGAGCTTCGTCACTGAAAATGATTTTGCGATGAAAGAGCCCAATCGGAGAACGTACGTCGCCTCGAATGATCCATCGGCTTCAATTCTTGAGTCAGCTTGATCTTGTATGGGTGTAAACCAAGATCCTTACGCAAAATTCGCCATAAAGTGGTCTGGGCGATGCCCAACTCTTGAGGACGCCGTTAAATTGACTGATTTGGATCATTTGCTACGGACGTTTCAACGGCAGCGATATTTTCGACACTGCGACCAACCCGTTGTCTCACTGGCACAGCAACATCACACAACGAATATGTAGACTCAAATTTTTGCACTAAACTTGTTACTGCCTGTCTACTAGGGCGAGGATTACGACCGAAAATCGGAGTTAACGCTCTTAAAGTAGCGGTCACCGACTTCGAATTTCTGTAGTAAATTTTTATAATTTGCGGACGTTGTTCGTTCGTGTACTTTACCATGATGAAAAAATGTTAAGTTTACTGAATAAATTGACAGTGACAGTTCGATGATTAGTGAAAGGGTGCGTTCACAAATTGAATTAAAAGTTGTCAAGTCCCTATTGGAAAACCCTTTATGTATATAAAAAGTCCTACTTCCTCAAATTTATTTTCCTGATTTTGTGATTACTATTAATGTATTTCTCGTTGGTTTCTATCACATACTCTGTTTAATTTTTATTTATTTGCAAACTACTCTAATTGCAAATTTATCTAGCCTTGACAGTGTTCCTTGAATCGTTTTTACGTCTTGTAAGGACAACCAGATTATCTGTGAAATACAAGAATCGATATTTTCATTAAAAACCAAGTCAATTAAAAATTAAAACTTGTTCAATTAATTTATTTAATTTAGTGAAAATATACACAAGGAACATAACAAAAAGTAAAAAATTATAAAAAAAAAACAGGAACTGTGGTTTTGGAGCTGTACCCAAACGGGTACGATATACGAGGGTAGTTTGACAAGTAGTGAGAATGGAAAAGAAAAACGAATTTTTTAAATACAAAATAATTTTTATTTTTCAATATATTCTCCTAAAAGAGCAATACATTTATTCCAACGGTGCTCCAATGCCCTTATGCCATCTCTAAAATGCGATTCCGAAAGGCTTGCAAAGGCGCATGCGGTATTAATTGGAAGTGCAACTCGTGGATTTTAGATATCGCAACTGTGCAAAAAGCAAAATGCCCTTTGAATCCCAAAAAAATTGATGCCATCACTTTGTTTGCCGATAAAGTGGTTTTCGCTTTCTTTGGAGGTGCAGAACCACGTTCTAACCATTGTTTCGACTGTTGTTTAGTTTCGGGTGTACTGTAGTATGTCCAAGTTTCATCGCAAGTAACAAATCGCCTACAAAAATCAACCGCATTCCGCTTATAAAGGTCCAAACACTGGAAATGCGCAAACGAGTGAACTTTTGATCAGTCGTAAGCAATCGCGGCACCCACCTTGCCGAAAGCTTTGAAAGGCCCAATTCTTTCGTTAAAATGTGGTGTACGCGTTCTGTTGAAATGTTTACCATGTCTGCTTTCTCTCTTACTTTGAGTCGTCGATCTTACGTAATAATATTATGGATTTTTATAATCATTTCCTTAGAAGTCACGATTTTGGGTGCTACAGAGCGCGCTTCATCAACACAGCTTGTTCTAACACGTTTAAATTTATTTACCCATCTACTTATTGTGGCGGATGATTGAGCGGATTCATCTATTGTTTCCCGTAACTCATCTTTTATTTCGGTAGCTTTCTTACCCTTAATTACGAAGTATTTATTCACCGCACGATACTGTGTTTGTTCTATTTCAACAAAACGACGTGTTGCTTCTTTTTCAATCAGCTGTCAAAAATAAACTAATCAACCGATTTATCTAAATATCGGAATGTAAATATATAAATAGCCAACCTAAATTACAGTGCATTTGTTTTACCAATTAGAGCGCCACCTGTATGTCATTCTCACTACTTGTCAAACTATCCTCGTATTTTAAAACACTCTCTAGACAAAGTGCAACGTCACATTGTTCATACATCCATCTAATTCTACTATGGCATTCGCGGCATCGTAAGGTTTTTTTTAGTCTCTTGGGGGAGTGGTTTCTAGCAATAGTAGCTATACCAGGTGCCAGCGAGCGTTTCGCCGTTGGCAGTGTCTGCGTATAATTTCGAAGATAGTAGCGAACAATATGACGCTGAAACTCTAACAGGTCCATTTGGGACTTGTTTGCTGTTTTATATAACTTTCACGCATTGACCACAACGGAACTCAACATAGTGGTAAAAAGCGGCCACTACCATTTCTTTCCTCGAAATTTTATTCTATAGTTGTTGAGAGCTTGGTCATGAAGATCAACGCCACCTATTCCCGCATTGTATTTTGCGATCAACTTAGGTTGGTTAACACTAATTTTAGCCTTTTTAAATACCGACTAACTGTATGCATTGGTTCGATACTTTCGAAATTTGATCCTACGGTTACTGCGCTGTTGTCGTTCCACTTCAGAAATATTATTTTATTGTTTTCATCAAATTTGTAGTCAAAAAATCCTTTCTTTTTTTTTGAACAATAATTTTGATTTTAGTGGACTTTTTTTGTCCTTCGAATCACGAACAGTCCCAACAGCTCGAAATTCATTTTTTAGGCGTACCTAGGAAATCGTACGAGGTGAAAAAAATTATCAAAAAACACAATATGATCTGAAGAGTTGGAAACATTTTCTAAAAAATCAAGCACAACTCTGGATCCAAGTGGCATTTTTGATTTTTCTACGCTAACGCCTTTAGCCCCACAGTAGGTATCAAACTGGTACAAATAACAGCAGCTGCTCGTTAACGTCCAATTTTTGAAGCCAAATCTTACAGGTTTACCTCTTATAAATTACTTGGATGAGTGGCTACCAAAGTATCGTACCATTGATTCATCAACTGAAAGTCTTTCATGCATATATCCAAACTGACAAAAATTTTTTGAGAGCAAATTTGCAAGATATTTTAAGTCATTATATGATTAGTTGCATTTTAATGATCTCAGAAATTATTATTATTTCTTCCTCCCTCTTCCTATCGTGTGCTAATAACATGTTTCTAATGATGTGAATTAGTATTTTTCATTGGAGAAAATAATGATTTCACAGCCATGTGGTTTTTTTTATATCAGTATCGTTTTAAACCATTAAATCACCATCTTGGCAAGTTGTTAGAATTTTGTTTAACTCTGCATTGTATGCTTTTAAAAATATTAATACGTAATTGGAATCTTTTAGCATTTTTCGCTTTGATTTGCTTTAGATTTTGATTCCGGCGTCATCACTTTAATTTTGGGCTATAAAAATGAATATGTGGCCAAATATTTGTTCCCTTAAGTAATTCCAACAATCGAATGGAGTTTTTGCTATACTACGTCAATTACAACCCTTGAATATAGAAGATAAATTAACCCTGGACATATAAAGGTAGAATCCACTCATATTGCCCAGTGAATCAGTTCAAAGTTATTACATCAAATTAATATTCTTGATCATGTAAAGAACCGGAACTTTATAGAGAAATGTTCAATTTTTTCGTTACTAGATAAGAATATACGATATATACTTAGTTAAGAGTATTATATAGTTAGTTTAATTAAATTAATATTTGATCTTGTTCAATTCTGTCATTCTGTTACTTTCATTTTCTCATTTTTGTGTTAAAAGAATTGAATATGTCTCAGTTATATATTACAGTTCAAGATATGTTTTGCTTTGTTTTGATATGGTATTTTATATTTTAATAAATATAATGGTTATGTAAACCCTGAGTGCGTATTCGGAGTATTCAACTTGTTTATGTTTATTATTTAATTATTAATTGTTTCATTGTTATTTTCCAGCAAACCTATATAACTACACCAATAAGAATGTTTTTATTCGCCATTAATGAATAGTTTATTATCTACTATTTTGGTATTATGAATATTACATTCCTTTCCCTATTTATTTTTCTTTTCGCAAACATTGGTTGGTTGTTATGAGACATAAACGTATTTTTTTTGATCTTTCGTTTCAGTATTTCCAGACCGTCTTTTAAAACTATTTTGTACAGAGAACCCTCCATAACTGTCGAAATGCTAGCTATTTAGCGCCCTAAAAGCAACTTATAGAATCTTTCCCATGTAAGGAATATGAGTTTGGGATATAACTATCGACTATAATCGATAGAGGTGTAAGATAGTGCCAAATCACACATAAAAACGTATTAATGAATACAATGTACAAAAATTAAAATTATACGTAACAATATCTATGTGAATATATGCAAGTTTGTTATAATTAGAAAGAAATAATATTATCTATCATTATGTATGTTATATATATATGCTAAATAGATTTGTACAGGGTTTTCTAATTTATTCTTATGTTTTGCTATATGTATAGTATAAAAATCTAAAACAGATTTCTTTAAAATCAATTTATTGTCATCATAACAGTATATTAATTTAGTTTTAAGAAAAGTTAATTAAAAGTAACGGTAAGATTAGTTCAGATTGATATAATTATAGATGAATCTTAAAGTAAGATAACAAAATAGTTAGAAAGGGATATTATGATGAAGACGAATTGATTTTAAATAAATTATCCTATATATACATTACAAAATTAGCATCTATAAATGAAACAAATTGCTGCGTGTTTTGAATAAGGCATTTATGTAAATATAAACAGGCATTATCTAATAATAGT
The DNA here is from genome assembly GCA_031893035.1 of Dermolepida albohirtum. Classification (NCBI taxonomy): domain Eukaryota; kingdom Metazoa; phylum Arthropoda; class Insecta; order Coleoptera; family Scarabaeidae; genus Dermolepida; species Dermolepida albohirtum. Next base: position 212,081 of record JAVIWB010001565.1, on the reverse strand, counting down.
CAAATATTTATATTATGTGTGCTGATACAAAAATTCACTTGTGATACAATTTTATATATTTATATATATATTACTTTACTATATAAAAGGTTTACAATTCTTAGTAAAACTATTACATCCATACATACAAAGATGGATGTCATACCATAAGAAGTTTGATTTGATTTTTAAAAGGATACGTAGAATTATGTAACGGTTATTTTATTTCGAATATGATTGAGACAGTGAGATATTTTCATGTACCTTGAAAACTACTAGATCTTCCTTACTGTATTCCACAACCTCAAAAAACGTTCAAAGATCAAAAATTGATTAAGTACTGTCATTGCACATAATTCCAGAGTTCGGAAAAAATTTCTTGTAACTGAAAATACGTTGAGGTCGTTCAGGTTGACTAAAAATGGGCGTTGGATAGCCATATTTATACTAAACGACGGATGTCTTCGGAATTATTTGTTATTTTGATTCTGACGACAATAAGTCAAAAATTATGTTTACTTTATTATTGTTTTTCAATATTTTAATTTTGTATTGTGGAAAATACATGGAATCACAAGTTGTATAAGTAGGTAGTAGGTGACCATGATTGCGAAGAGCGAATACATGTATTTGTAGTTATTTTGATTTCATTATTATATTCGAAGTCAACATTCTTTGAATTCTGAATTATTCAAAAATTTTGATTGTGTTAACTGGATGCTAGGCTTGGTTGTTTCAAAAGAACCCTTACTCAATCCCCTCATAAAACATGTAAAGGAATTTCATAAGTCTCTTAATTCTGAAGGCAAATTTGATAGAGGCTGTGGTTGATTAATTTAATTATTTAAGGTGTCAAACTTATAACCCTTTTCCACATTAATATTCGTATTCCGAATACGTATTTCGATAACTAAGTTGTCATTAAACAATGTCGCACCTGGAAACCACGAAACAAATTCCGTACACGATCTGTATCCTCGAAAGCCAAAATGCACACTGTCAACCTGCCCAACTCATAATAACAAATTTGCAAATATTTTACTTCCATTTTTCTACATAGTCTTCATTAACGATGTTCAAACATTTGTAATGCTTCCCGAAAAAAAATTGTTCAACCTTTGCAAACCACTGATTTACCGCACGTATCACATCATTATTTGATGGAAATTGTTTACCACGTAAATGTTTTTTAAGTTTCAGAAACAGTTAGTAATCGCTGGGGGTCAAATTTAGCGAATAGGGCAGATGCTCAACTAATTCGAAGCCTGCCTGCAGCTATTGCAATTGCTGACCTATAACTGGGTGCATTATTTTGATGCAAGACTTCCTCCGACGTTTTTCTTTTATCGCGTCACGTAATTTGGGAATTAAGTTGGCATAATAAGCACCTGTAATTGTGGCTCCTTTCTGTAAGAAATCTACTACAATTACGCCTTCAGCATCCCAAAATACGGATAGCATGACCTTCCCTGTTGAAGGTTGCATCTTGAATTTTCTCGGTGGTAGTGAACCTCGATATGTCCACTCCTTACTCTGTATTTTGGGCTCTATATCATAATGATGAATCCAAGAGTCTCCATTGTCACAAATCTTGCAAGAAAATTTTCTTCGTTGTGTTCATACCGCATTAAAAGACGACGGAAAATGTCTTTTCTAATTAGTTTCCTTGTGTGCATCTGTTAACATTCGGCAGTAATGATATTAGATATCACATGGTATGAGAGACTAGTATCTTCAACTAGTTGCCTAATAGTCACACGTCGATCTTGCAGCAAGATATCATGGACTTTTTTAACATTTTCTTCACATTTACTATAAACACACGATACCACCTTTTAACTGTCATATGTTATGATACTGTAGATTCCCCTAATATATCCACCAAATCTTGATGAATTGGACATCATAATTATATATAAATATATAAATTAGTTTCACGATGGGAAATTTAATGAAAATTATATTATTTTCTGCTACCCCATCGTTAATTAAATACACAGAAATTATTTAAAAATTTCTGAGCTGGAGAAGGACTCGAACCTCTATCTGCCGTTTTCTAGACGACTGCTTTACCAATTAAGCCACCATGCAGTGTAACTTCGAGTCCTTTAACACGCCATAAATCGTACAGGAACATCTGGAACAGATCTATTTTTTTTTATTTATTTATTTAAAAACCCGCAGTTCGGTTATGATGTCATAATTATATATAAATATATAAATTAGTTTCACGATGGGAAATTTAATGAAAATTATATTATTTTCTGCTACTCCATCATACAATTAAATACACAGAAATTATTTAAAAATTTCTACGCTGGAGAAGGACTCGAACCTCTATCTGCCGTTTTCTAGACGACTGCTTTACCAATTAAGCCACCAGGCAGTGTAACTTCGAGTCCTTTAACACGCCATAAATCGTATTATGGAACAGATCTAATATTTATTTAAAAACCCGCTGTTCGGTTATGATGTCATAATTATATATAAATATATAAATTAGTTTCACGATGGGAATTTAATAAAAATAATTTAATTTAAATAATTTTTAAATAATTTCTGTGTATTTAATTAACGATGGAGTAGCAGAAAATAATATAATTTTCATTAAATTTCCCATCGTGAAACTAATTTATATATTTATATATAATTATGACATCATAACCGAACTGCGGGTTTTTAAATAAATATTAGATCTGTTCCATAATACGATTTATGGCGTGTTAAAGGACTCGAAGTTACACTGCCTGTTGGCTTAATTGGTAAAGCAGTCGTCTAGAAAACGGCAGATAGAGGTTCGAGTCCTTCTCCAGCGCAGAAATTTTTAAATAATTTCTGTGTATTTAATTAACGATGGAGTAGCAGAAAATAATATAATTTTCATTAAATTTCCCATCGTGAAACTAATTTATATATTTATATATAATTATGACATCATAACCGAACTGCGGGTTTTTAAATAAATATTAGATCTGTTCCATAATACGATTTATGGCGTGTTAAAGGGCTCGAAGTTACACTGCCTGGTGGCTTAATTGGTAAAGCAGTCGTCTAGAAAACGGCAGATAGAGGTTCGAGTCCTTCTCCAGCGCAAAGTTTTTAAATAATTTCTGTGTATTTAATTAACGATGGAGTAGCAGAAAATAATATAATTTTCACTTGATGAATTGGAGTTGGGATTATCTTTTTTAAACGAAAGTATTAAATCACCGCTCGTTGCTCAACACGATCCATTTTGATACTGATATGTGACTCTCGACCTCGGGCGTCTACTAGCGGCACACTTTAACAGGTTCAAACTTGTAAGTTTGTAGCGTTAGCCTATACATAACGGATTACAATATGACGTGAAGGTAAATAATTGTTTTGGTTTATAAATGGGTTAGGTGCGAATCAAAGTGATCAGGCCTCGTAAATAATTTGAATAGGTAGAATACGAGAATCATATTTATTTTCTAATTTATAAATAAATAAATTTCCATATAATAAACTTACATTGTATTCGTTATTATAACAGAATTCGATTGGACGATCGTTGTGTTTTGTTAATACTTTTATTTAAAAACTCGAAAGACAACGTACATGAATCAGTGTGTATCAGAAGTATAAGGATATGTTATGGTAAATGCTTAGCAATTGATTTAAAAAGTATTTTCTAAGTGTTACGAAGTATTTAATAGTTTTGTAAAAGTATAAAAGGACAAAAAATATAAAAGCGTTATAAAATTAATGAAATTAAAGAAGAATTTTTACTGTTGTGTTTATATATTTAAGAAATAATACTAACAGTTCTTGAAGTATATGAAATAGTGCAGATTATTGTTTGTTTCTCCAAAAAATCATGGAACAAATAATAATCTTCCTTTTTGACCTTGGTCATAAAATGTATTGCTAATGTTGTAGTTAAATAGGCTCGATTTATGATGTGTTAAAATTAAACGAGCTTTTCTATGGAAATAGCATATTTACTTACTAGTAGATGTGGTGGACTTATAATTAACATAAGCTAAACCCGTTTTTTCATCTTCCAGTTTGTTTTCTTTTTAAATTAATATGGTTCTGTCCACGATCTATACTTTTTTAAATTACTTTCTAACTTGCAAAATCGTTTTTGACCTGGTTGTTGCTTTTCTATGGAATATTGATAATATATTTCGCTAGCGTGAATACAGTTAATGGACATCACGTATATGTACATAATTACACGATTTTACGATGTGAATTAATGAGAAATTACTTAGTTTGCTATTACATCGTTTTTCTTTACTGTCTAATTTAATGAATAAATTTATCAATATACATAAATATACTTTCATAGTTAAATTATGGAAGTTATTGTACCTAAATTAACTGAGTATATTTCAATTATTTAGACTCATATATGTACATACATATACGAGGGTGGGACGAAAAATCCGTGGAATGATGGACAGTTTCAAGCTGTGTTTGTGGTCACCGGCAAATTGCCTTTCTTCTAAAGCCAACTGTCAAATTTCAGATTGCTACGTTTATTAGTTTCGTTGTGACGACTATTTAATTAAGGGTGTGTCGGAGCTTTTAATGGAGTGAATAGTTTTGAAATTCATGTTATTATTCAGTTCTCCCTCTGAAAAGACTTCTCAGGAACAAATATTTGTAACGAGATGAAGAATGGTTTGAAGAACTCAGCTCTTTTATTTTCAACAGCTTATAAATGGATTCGTGAGTTCAAATGTGGTCGTACATCCAAAGATGCACCATGTAAAGGGTTTTCAAAATCTTCTACTAGACCAGAAAACGTCTAGAATAACGCTGTAAACATCTCTAAAAAATGCGCAACATAAATTGTGAATGAAGAGTGGATACGAAGAAGCAGTAGATGCCGTGGACTACTACTGATGCAATTTATAGTGATACTATAAGCTGTACCATTGGTTTACTCTGCACTCTGTTTCCTAAAATGGAAATATGCACGTAATCCTTGTAATCAAAACTTTTTTCGGGTTTCGCCGTGTGGCCACAAGACACCTGAAATGAATTTTAAAACGCGATGTCATAAACAATATACGTAACTGGTATTGTAATTGGTAGATAATTTCATGGCATTTATTTTTTAAATATGATTTCCGGCATATGTCCGCCGCGGCTACGAGTCCATTCGATCAGTCTAACTTTTGACTACTTTTTCCAATAACTCTGGCCGTATGGCATCAATGGTGGCTGGAATATTGACTGCTAATTCTTCAAGAGTTGCTGGTTTGTAGGCATAAACCGGTGACTTAACATAGCCCCATAAAAAGTAATCCAGAGGCTTTAAATCGCACGAACGAGGGGGCCAGCGGCCACTTCTGGATATAAAGTTGTCACCAAATTGATTTTGCAATCGATTGTTAAGCGCGCTGTATGGCAAGTCTTGTTGGAACCAAATGTCGAATTTTAAAACGCGATGTCATAAACAATATACGTAACTGGTATTGTAATTGGTAGATAATTTCATGGCATTTATTTTTTAAATATGATTTCCGGCATATGTCCGCCGCGGCTACGAGTCCATTCGATCAGTCCAACTTTCGACTACTTTTTCCAATAACTCTGGCCGTATGGCATCAATGGTGGCTGGAATATTGACTGCTAATTCTTCAAGAGTTGCTGGTTTGTAGGCATAAACCGGTGACTTAACATAGCCCCATAAAAAGTAATCCAGAGGCTTTAAATCGCACGAACGAGGGGGCCAGCGGCCACTTCTGGATATAAAGTTGTCACCAAATTGATTTTGCAATCGATTGTTAAGCGCGCTGTATGGCAAGTCTTGTTGGAACCAAATGTCGTCGATGTTTGGCTAATTAATTTTGGGTAACAAAAATTCAGTCGGCATGGCTCGATAGCGCTCGCCATTCACCGTAACGGTAGCTTCTTCCTCATTTCAAAAGAAATAAGGACCGATGATGCCGCCAGCGTGTAAACCGCACCAAACAATCAATTTTAATGGATTTAATGGTGATTCGTTAACGGCTTGAGGATTGCCTTCGCTCTAAATACGACAATTTTGCTTACTGACGTAGCCATTTAACCAGAAATAAGCTCATCTTCGGCCAGTTTCAAATGAGCCCAATCAGCAAATATGCGACGCAAACGATGGTCGTTTGGCTTCAATTCTAGCACGAGCTGTATTTTATAGGTACGTAAGTCAAGATCCTTACGTAAAATTTTCCACGTAGTCGGAGGACAAAGGCCAACAAGTTGAGAAATACTTCGAATCGACATTTCGGCGTCTTTTTCAATATTTCACGCTACAGCAGCAATATTCTCTTCTTTACGCACATTTCTTTGTCTTGTTGATGGTTTTGAATCGAGAAGAGCAAAATTAGTGCGAAAAAGATCAATAACTGCACTCTATGAACTTCGCGAACAGACTAATTTTTTTCAAAGTAAATTTCCACAATTTGAGGGTGTTGTTCTGGCGTTAAACGATTCATGATGACTTGCCAAACGTTACTGAACAGAAATGTCAACACAGTTTGACATTATCGACTGTCAAACCATAGTTATTAATATCGATAGTTCTCATGCAGCTTAAAAAACACCTATTACACACGTATATATATATTAATTTCTTTTTTTTCAATGTAAATAATTAATATTAATTACATAAATAGTTAAAATTGATGGAGGCTGTGGTTGATTAACTTAATCACTTAAGGTTGATATATAACCCCTTTCCGCATTAATTATCGTATTCTGTATATGATTTCGACAACTAAGTTGTCATCATCTACAGATAATTGAACAATGCTTCAACCTGTAAACTACCACAAAAGTCCGCTTCCATGCTTCATTTGATAATCCTGTATATAGAACTATTTGGAATGGTACCATCATTTAATCCTAATTATTTGTCGTAGATGTCTGGTCGATGAAACTTCTACTGAAAAACTATAGAAAGAAGTAGATATACCATAATTATACGAGGTGATGTCAAACCCAGTAAACATGTATTAGGACTAAAAGGGTGAAGTACTTTAATTGAATTGGAGTACTTCAAGCTTTGTAATAGTCGATCGATGGATATCATGCGTGATATACTAAAAGAAATAGTTTCAATATGAGTAAAAAAGTCAGGACATTTATTTGATCAAAGAAATGTACAAACTAGACATTTTAAATATTTTCTACGCACTTCAGAAAATTTCGTAAACGACCAACTTAAAAACAAATGGCAAATTATATTGTTACTGATTTCAAGCTTGAAACTTTAAAACAATTATCAGGAGATATCGATAAAAATAACAAACTTTTTGTTCAGGAGTATAAAATTTCACTGCTATCCTAGCACAATATACGTACATTATCTTACAACCATAAAAATTTGGGTTCATTGTTGTACTTAAGTTCAATGAGATTTAAAGAAAATACAATATATTTAAAAGATTCTGCTAAACTATAAGCGATCATCTTAAAAATATAATAAAATCGTTTGTTAATAAACAGACATTAATATTTAATAACTGTTTCGGAGTTTCAAAATCCCACTGTTGAACATGAACATGCCCTTTACTCTTATATCCTCAGACAACCATATCGATGAATTACTTTATTACTTTGGAATGGAATTCGTTAAATTTCAATAAACACTTTTTGTCATTTATTGTTGCTCAACAATATGATTAAACTCATATTAAAAACAGTTATGAATTACACTAACTAAATATCAATACTCTCTATTGCTCCTAAATATATTTTTGAATTATCTACTATTTATTCTATAATAATGTAAATTAAAATTTAGAAATTACAATTACTTTGGTAATACTTGTGTTACTTTGCTAAAAAAACTATTGCTTCTTATTTATGTGAATAATAAAATGTGTAATATGTTTATGGAACACCATGTATTTATATATACCATATAATTACTTATTTTCAACAATATTTTTAAATTTACTGAACAAACAAGTAAAAAATGATATATTCCATATATTCTTGAAGCTGTTTTCTTACATTCTCCACTGTGACTGACACTGAAGCCAGTGACATTCTATGGACCGTGAAGCGCAATTGGTTTTTCTCTGTACTTATTAACGTAGCAGCGGGTAATGTTGATCATTTTTGGTTAATATTGATCATACTGATTGATATTGCCCGAAAATATATCAAGAAACATAAATCCGTTACATTTTGAAAAAGTATGTTTGTAAATAGCAACATACCACTTCACTGACTGACAAAAGTCTGTAAATATGTGCCCATTTTAGTTTATTTATCCATTTTTCGCTTACAGGTGTTTGTGATAATATTGACATATACTAAAGTTGTTATTTAATTAATAAAAACTTTGTCGTATCACCCGATCTAAATGGAATACTCACCATTTAACATGAAATGCTTGCGACACAGGTAGTGAACTATTGACAGTTAATAACAGATATTTCTTGTATTTCCTATATGTGTTAAGAGGACATTCCAACGTGTATTAAGAGCACACCATGATAAATGTCAAAATGACATGTGTGAAATTTTTGATACATTAATGTAAATTTTAACACTTAAGAAAAAAATTGACGTAATAGTTGAAGTAAAAAAGGCAACATTGTATGTGAACTTATATTTAACAGTGTCAAAAATTTTCAATTGCGCCCAATTTGCTTCCTTATCGGCACTACTACTGTGCAACCAATCGCCCACGAATAATGTTTTGCCGTCCACATCTGCGGCGTTTAAATCAGCTGATATTTATGTTGTGGACTTGTGCTTTCTGAAATAAATATTCCTTTCACTAAATTACCAATAACTTCGAAATGTAACTTCGTGTCTCTTCTGAATGAGAACAACAATTCTAGGGATGTTATTTCCTTCATCGCATATTTAGAAAAAAAAACAGTGGAAAAATTTTTATTAATTTGTATACAATATAATTTTGTTGCCGCAAGAACTTGGCTTAGGCAAAATAGTAGAAGTGATCTGACATTTAGTGATACATTTTATCTGATTACAAAAATCGGAATTACTAGTAACGGTGTCCTCAAACAAACTTTAGCAAAATGTAAATAAGAATTGGCGTACCTTCCAATCAATAAATATTTAGTTTTAGGTTTTATTTTTTACTAATTTTACTAAAATTATATACTATTTATTTTGATTGTACAGTTTTATTATACTTTTGCAAAAGAAATATATTGTATTAGTAATGCTGTTGTATTAGAAAAAGAAGAAAAATCAGGAATTGCTTCTAACAAATGACTGCTACAAATATTTTATAACTTAAAAACTAAAGATTTAGTAATTGATAAGAATTGTTAATTAAAATCATGCACAAGAAGTAATGAAACGCAAATAAATTGTTTTTCTATGATCACTAAATATATAAAGGCTTTTCCTCATCAGTTACACTAACAGATTTATTTTGTTTAAAACGACCGCCTTTTAACTGCAACTGTATAATTTATAGGGGCTCCACGATAAGCTCTGTTAAAGTTATACTTATAATACTGTGATGTTACTAACATATTCGTTATTTAAGGAGGTAAAGTGGTTTAAAAATTAATTATTAATAACTAATTTTGTTAAACCACATTTCTAAACTCTCATTAATGTTTTCGATATTTTTAGAAAAATATTAATCTCTTTTCCTAATTCTTGTTGGAAACTAGTTAAAGCACAAATAATTCGAACACAATATTTTATCCTGGAATATATTCTTTCGAAAAGATTTGTAAATCATCCCATTTTTGAAACGTTTTTTTGTGTCTACACATTACATGAAATTTTCCATTGTCAATGTAAAAATTAATATTTAATATAGTCACTTGTTATGATTGTCTTTCTGTTTAAGAAGTAAGTAAACGTATAAATATATCGTTTACAACTTTTTCGTAAAAATATCTTCGTTAGAATATATGCATGGAAATTAAAAAATACTATTAATTTTAAGTGTTACATAATACTATTTGGTAATATGTACAATATTTATGTGCTGTGTGCTAGGCGTAAGGTACTGAAATAAGTTCGTCCTTAAAAGGACAGAATAAAATATAACGTTTTGTACCTATGTCAAAACGACAACAGGAAAAATATCATTCATTCTGTTACATAAAAAAAGGAAAAATGAAAACAGCATGTAAAAGTGTTCTCCAACTTGGAATCAATATGCCCAATAAAACGATATAAATACACAATATCATTGCGAGTAGTCTCCCCTCTTATTCGAGAGCACTTCTGCAATAGGTTGTCAATGTAGGCGTGCCTGAAATTACCATACAATCAGAAAGAAGTGTGTACTAACTTCGTATTAACCGTCTAGGAACATAAGGTTGAATTTGTGTTACAAATTTAAATTAAATCAGCTTTATCTCTTTAGCTTTTAGAGTTCATTTTTCTTTACTATGAATAAATGCAAGTCTGCAAAAGCTTTGGCACGCCCGCTCAGTTGTGGTGAACACAGGATTGGTGAATAGTCACGCGAGCACGCCTCCGAATGAAATTGAGTACCCAGAATGCAGTGGGGCTAGGGAGAAGTGCCATGTACACTTTGAGGACACTCTAGGAGTACGCTTAGGCAAGTTAAGCGTACTTCGTAGCTAAAGAGTCTTACATCAAGTGTATTCTGAAGAGTGCTATACCTCGATCACTGATTTATTTATATAGTTAGTCAGTTTGTTTATTGAATTCGAATATCGGATCGACCAAATAATTTCTGTATCAAAAACAACAAGTTTGACTTTTTTATTTTACTAGCAGTGAGTTTACTAACTGAACGAATCGCGACATCTCTATAAGTTTTGTGATTTGTTTATGGTTTCCGCGCGCCAAGGCGTAGCGTTGTGATTTTATTTCTATTTTTATAATTTTGTTTTATTCGCTGAAATGGTCGTAGATTACTCCTTTATATAATTTAGAGCTTCTTCCTTAATTATATTTTATTTTGTGTAATTTAATAATCATTTTATTTTGTAAATAAGTGATATTTTAAACGTGACAATAATTATTTTCGTGCGAGAGTGTTAGCGCTAAAAACGGATCTGGAGTCCATGTCTGCAGGCAACTACGGGGAAGGTCCCGTGGTACAGGACCGGAGTGACCTCCACGGGTTACTACCCGAACTCAATGGCGTTGAACTTGCGATGAGCTTAAGTCCTAAACATCATCAAGGCGGCCAAGTATTAAGTCATCTACAACAGCTTCATCATTCTACGCCTTTCAGTGTGACTGATATACTTAGTCCAATAGAAGAATCTTATCGAAAACTTGAGTTGGCTACTAATCCGCCTTCACCTTACAGGTAGATTTAGTTCTTTTTTATTTAGTTTACTTTGTACACGCCATAATTTCATACATGAAAAACAGGTTGTTATAGCATGGTATATCGGTCTAATATTTTTCTAACGATAATAATAACAAGAAGTAATCTACGTATACAATAAGAAATGTAATGCGTGAACACATGTGGTGTAATTTTCCGGCGTTAAATTTAATATCCAGTCTTAGTAGCTTGCATACCAAAACATGTAGTGTAAATTATTTATATGTTTATGTCGAAACTATTAAATTATAAGAAATTCATGTTAACACCGCCAAGTGTAAATTTTAATACCCATTCAATAGAAAATATGACATAACAGCTGTAGCAAAAAAATGAATATTGTTTACTACTATTGTTTGTGGATCTATATAGACATGCAATGGTGTCAATTTCAACTGTCTGGCGTCTGTAACTACTTTAATTACCTACTAGGAAAAATATCAACATTAGTAATGAAATGTGCATATACATTATCTCAACTACATTATGTGATGGCTAGTTACTAGGTTGGCCTATTTTAAAAATACTATATGTTATAGATTTCAAATTGCCAATTTACTAGTGAAATATAAGCTAAACTTTAAAGGAAGTTTGAAAGAAATAAATCGAGGCATTGAAGCTGAATTCTTTTTTTTCACTTTAATAATATTATACACACGATTCTGGTTACAAGTGTAATAAAAAATGTAAAAGTGTATGTTAATGGAATCTTATCCATAACACTTACGTAATCGCTAAATCGTCATAATTGAAAATGGAAATAATAATTAATTTAGATTTCGTCTTCTGACAAATATTGTTAAAAGTGAGTTTCAAATCTAATATAAATGCATATCACACAGATATATAACATTTTTGTTTCTATTATGATTATTACAAATCCTAAAACATACAACACCTCAATTGTGTTGGGAATGCTGCTTTTAAGTTTTTGATCATTTTTTAAATATTTTTCTGGGATCTAGAGTATAATATATTTTGCATAAATGTGCGTATCAAAGTTGCATTTAATGCATGTAACTAAATTATAATTGACCTCACTTTTCCTGTTCTTTTCTTTATTGAAATATATTTTAAGGTATACATTATTTCTATGCTCTTTTATTTACTTAAATATTATTTGGGGAGTGCGTTAAAGTTATGATTATATATTTTTTAGGCGTCGGCATGCGAATATACTATTATTGCTTAAATGTTACATTATATGCGAGGACAATCATTCCATACAATTTTTAGATTATTTTTCTTGCATAAAATTTTATAAATTTCTATACTATGATAACAGTCCGTTAGCGAACGGTTCTCCGAATGATAATTTATTTTGAAAATATCACAATGTTTAAACACACATTTGGATGTCTATTTGTATATTCACTAATATCAATTTTATGGAGAAAAAAATTATTTCAGTTATAACTGTATACTGTGGTAAATATAGACTATAAGAGATTGTAACAAATATATCTTCTCTACCCTTGCAGATGTGTGTAAAAAGTTCATATTATAGAATACGAAGATATTATTTATGTTGTTATACGAAAGAAAATGGTTTAATAGTGTTTATTACCACAATTAATAACAAATACAATTTGTACGTATTATATGGAAAGTGAACTTTTAACTTATATTCTACTAACATTTATACATTACTAAGTATGTATATAATACAATTTCAAATGTAAAATTTACTAAAAGTTAGTCAAACTTTGTTAGACTATTTTAATAATTTGAAATTAATTACCTTTCTGTAATATTTCTAATAAACAACATATATTCTTCTGTAGGTATGTACATACGCACGTATATGTATTTATATCTTTTTTCACTATTCTAAAAATAAGTAACTAGTTTTTACTTGAGGTGTATATTGTCTCTAAGTGGCATTCTATTCATACCTACTTATACAATCAGTCCCTAATTATTAATTATTGTTATTTTAGTCATTTTAACTTTAATTCTTATATTTTATTTTAGTTAATTAAATAGAAAAGAAAGAAAAAAGAGAAAAATTAACACTTTCCTCTTTTTAAAGACTGCATTATTTTTCTAGTGTTATTATTATTTAAAAAAAAAAATATACCAATAATTAAATCAGAATACTTTTACAAATAAATATAACTCTTTGTGGAAAAGAAAGTTGTTACTAAAATATATAAAATTGTTAGTATAATTATGGATGTATTTAAATATGGTTTGCTAAAATATCGAATTGTTAGAGTGATTATGGATGGAAAAGCTGAAGCCTCAAAGAAATTCCATATGTATATCGCTTGACCATATATCAAGCAGCAAGTATTACCTAGCATTATAAGGAATTAAAATATTAAGTGAATTTATTTGAAAGAAAAAAGAAAGTCATACGAAAAATATTCTCATGCCAAAGGATATTGACTGACTACATTTTATATAGGTTTAATAAATTAGATATTTACTCTTCATGTACTTTTCTTTACATACTATTTATTATTATTACTTACTACTTCTACAGATAATAACTATTCTTTCAAAATTAATTTAGGTAACCTTAGAAAACTTTTAAGTAGTATTTTGAACAACACAATAATCTTTGAATTTTATAGATCACAACAGAAACACATTCTTCTAAACAGATATTTAAGTAGAGAATAAACATTGTTGTATGTACTATGTATGTACATATACGCTTGTAAAATTAAAACAAAAATTTTTTTTCATAGTTTGTAGCGTTATAATTTTGAAAATGCTTTTCAGGAATATTATTATGTAGTCAATGCAATTATTGTTTGAAAATATACAATTCTGAATTTACATCTGAATTATTCTTATACATAATCTAATAATATTCAAAAGAAAATCCCCATTTGATAGTTCGAGATGTCAATTTATGACTTAGAGAATGAATACTATATTGCAATATAGACAAAAGATATGACAATTTTAAAAATAGATAAAAACCTGGAAACGAGTTTTTAGTACGACCTCTTTAGAATCGATTTATTAAATTAGTAAATTAGTTAAATTTGGAAACAAAGTAGATATACTTTGTTAAAAAACATAATCATTTATCTATATTGGGACCACGTATTGTTAGGATGCATATTCCTTTATTGCCATTAATATACCTAAATCATAATTTGCTTCGAGTAAAGAAAATAATAAGTTATAAGTTATATATTTATGAAAAGCTAAATTTTAATTAGAAAATGTTAACATTTATGATTAATTTTATTTAAACAAACAGCAATGCATTTACGGTATCTTAAAATTTAGTAGTACATTTATATTTTATATCGCTATTATTGAAATACTATAGCTTGATACTGCTTGTTGCACTTGTAAAACTTGCTTGATTAGTGGTTAAATATTGTTGCTACAATTCTATTTTTAAATTAATGTATTTCCTTTTAACATTGGAAAAATTAAAACGACATTATGTGTATCTGAATAACCACAAAATGTTTTGTTACCTTATATTACTCATATTTTTTAATAAATAAACAAGAACGTTTATTGTATTAACATCATTATTCGCGTATGGAATTATAGACCAAAATTCGCGATCACGAAACAATTTTCTTCCTTGGTGTGTGGTATTAATACGAGGGTAGTCGTTTATATTTCGGGAACTGGCAACACTGTTAGTGTGGCCTCCGATCTGATGATTGCATCGTGAAGCTTGTCATTTTTGACAATATATTTACCTTGATAGTTTTCGTGCAATTATTTTTCATAACTTTCGTCGTGGATTATCTCAACGAGAATGCATCGACGAGCTGAATTCTTTATATGGAGATGAAGTCGTAAACTACAGTATATCATTGGTGTAGTGAATTCAAACTTCGACGGCGTTCTTTGGACGATGAATTTCGTGAAAATGTTGTTGTGTCGGAAAATATTAATGCAGTGCCTGAATTGATAATGCAAGATCGTCATGTGACATATAGTGAGATCGATGCATCTCTAGATATTGTATTAGTAACACCAGCGTGAATAAGATCCTGAATGAACATTTAGCCGTTAAGAAGCTATGTTCACGTTGGCTAGCACATAATTTGACAACCGCTCAAAAAAGGACTCACGTCGATTGGTGCCAAGAAATGCACAAAAATACAATGACGGTGCTTCAAAGAACATTTATAAAGTCGTCATAGGTGATGAATCTTGGATCTATGCGTATGAGCCCGATATTAAACAGCAGTCGACTGTGTGGGTATTCTAAGATGACCCAAAGCCAACAAAAGTTGTTCACGTTCGAAGCACATCAAAACAAATGGTCGCCTATTTTTTTCGGAAAAACCGGCCACGTTGCAACCGTGCCTTTAGAGAATTGTAGAATGGTCAATTCCGAATGGCACGCAGCTATTTATTTGCTAAAGTTTTTGAAGAAATAAAGAAAGCAAACCATAAACGACAGATCGTTCTCCACCATGACAATGCGAGCTCTCACAGGTCGGTTCAAACAATTGATTATTTGTCCGGGTAAAACATTGAATTGATGAGCCATCCGCCGTACAGCCCTGATCTAGCACCCTGTGATTTGTTTTTGTTCCCACACGTGAAGAATAAACTTCGTGGTCAACGGTTTTCTACGTCGAAAGAGGCAGTTGAGGCATTCAAAACTTATATTTTGGAGATACCGCCTTCACAGTGGCAGCAATGCTTTTCGGATTGGTTTAAACGAATGTAAAACTGCATTGATTTTCAAGGAGAATATTTTAAAAAGTAATAAAACTATTTTCGATAATAAAAAATATACAGTCCTGCAATAAATTGCGTATAAATGATTGTTTCAAATGCTCGAAAATACTGACAATTCCATTATATTGAAAAATTTGCTTACAAATCGACTACATCTCGAATTGCATTGCCTTCAAAAACATAGATTTTTTATTAATGAAGCGGTAAAATATCATATTATAAACACATAACCATAATAATCTCCAACAATACACGGTACGACTCTGACAAATAACAAAATGGTGTGGCAAAAACGAAATTTACTAGAAAACTCACCAAAGAGATGACAGAATTTACACTTCGAAATGGAAGAAATTATTGATGTGAGGGTGACGGAAACTCATTGTTTTTGTGATCATGGAATTTGATTTGTCTGTATATATTCCTCTTAATGTAGTGGTAATATTGTTAATACGATTTGTTCTTTTTTTTTGCAAAGTTTTCGTAATTATAATTTTCTTGAATTCACGCACCACTTACCGTTGTTTTTAAAGGTTAATTAAAAAGATATACATCTAACTCCATTCAATTTATATATATATATATATATATATATATATATATATAAATTGAATTGTCATCGATTTCAGTAAAGTAGAGTATTTCCCAAAAGTTTGTGTTACTTTGATAAAAGAAGCACAAAATAAATTACTAATGGTTATATAAAAGCAAAATTTGTGTCAAATATACCAAATATTGGCGTGAATTTTAACATAATTACTTTAAATTTTGACATAGCTTTTTTCCAAAATTTAAAATTTTCTGGTGTACTGCATTTCTTTTTTCTTTTATGACTGGAAATATGTATTGTTCTCTTACATATTTTCTCGAGGAATTCCATTACAACACAATACCATAAACGCATAAATATAATCTTATAGAAATGATGTATAAAAAAATCTATTCTATAAAATTCTCGCAAGTATAATATAAAAAGGCACTGTAACAGGAATCGAACTAACGACTGTAACAATAATTTTATATTTCAAGAAAACAAAATAAACTCCATTAAACTTTTTATTCTTTTTAAATATATTCCCTAACCTAACCCTAAGCACTTTGACGAACGATCCTGAAGTACCATTATGCCATTTTTGTAATAATTATTTCAGAATTCTTAAAATACTGCTCCGTTATTACAATATCTCTATCCGTTCGAAACTTCTGTCCAATGTGAAAAAAAAATAAATTTGGAGAATAACTGAAACTTACTTGGCGCTGAACAATTTTAAATTATCACTTAATGTTCGCATTCTTTCACGTTTTTAATTGGTATTAAAGATTCATAGCACACACCTTGGTGACAGTTTTGGTTCTTTATGTTAAATATGATGTACAATACATGTTCAGACAATTTTAAATTTTATGGACGTCCAAAATAAATCATTAATTTTATTGATCATTTTCGCAGTCGTTGCAGTCTTTAATGGGTCATATATCATCTTCGATGCTTTTATCGTTACATTTAAATTCCACAACTCAATGATAAATCGTAGCTTTCAAAAGGAAATTGTTACTCAAAGTTTGCTGTGTATTTGAAAGAATTTTGTATGATTTAATCCTTTAATGCATATGTGGGCAACAACCGGCCCGCGAGCCGGATCCGGCCCGCTGTTGGACTTGATCCGGCCCGCTGTTGGATTTGATCCGGCTCGCGAGACATTGTCGTATTATTTCATGTCTGATATCTATCGCTAAAAATTATGAACGCTACTTTAAAATGTACTACTTTTAAACACGGCCCGCGAACGTATTTGCACATTAAGTTTGGCTCACAAGATGTCAAAAGTTGCCCATACCTGCTTTAACGCATACATTTTGGACTGTATTATGAATTGTGAGTGTGTATAATTTATGTTTTTCCATTTAGACACTTTATTCACACTACTTACAGTCAAATTAAATGTCAGAAATTAACCAAACCTTACCTGTCACCATGAAAAATATGTCAGATTTAGAATATAATGCCTTTTCCGAAAGACAAGCTTCGGACAAGCTACAATATGACATTAAGGGAGGTGTTCTATTGGACAAATATCTTTGATATGAAACTAAATTAAGTTATTAATAATTTCAATGTAAATTAAATTAATTGGCAGTAAATTAACTGATCCAATAAACTTAAACTATAAGTTTAATTTTGATAAGACATTAGATTCGAATCTTTTCAAATGTATTGTCTTTTCATCATTTTCCGTTAGATTAGTCTATTTTTACAGGATACTATAGAAATAAATATGGTAGTTGTTCATTTTAGGGCATAGCTTGGTTCCATAATATTTGCCTATTTGGTTATTCGTGTGTGTCTGTACTTGCTTGAGTAAGTTGTGTATTTACATTATTGAACGGATAAGACATATATACATTTGTTCCGATATTATTTTAAATTGCTTTTATAAGTAAGTAATACTTTTAACTTTCACTTATCACAAACTCTTACCGCTAAATTATTAGTTATACTATTTACATAACTATTTTACTTATACACTGCTGCAAACCTCTGTGTATGTCCATTTTATTTTATATCACTTTAAGTGTATAAATTTCTGTGACACTATTTCGTATTTGTTATTCAAATTTGTATTCAATATTACGAGGGTTCTTTTCTAAGGTTCTTTTTTTCAATAATGTTGTCTCAAGTTTTGACTTTTTTGTGCTTAGTCTTTTATTAAAAAAAAAACTTATACGACATCTCCATACAAATAATCGAAATTTAGTAAACTGGATATTCTTTATTCCAATTATTTGTTTTATATTGGTAATTCTTTAGATTTGAGTGCCCAGGCAACTTCGTTATATTACCACAGTAATTACTGTATCCTTTTTTAATTTTTTTTATTGCACTTTATTTAATCATATCTAATGTAATTTAAAATAAATATTTTTTATTTTTATCTGTATAATACCTTCTGTAGCTTTGAGAAATATATTATCCATTATATAAGTAATTTTTACTATCTACATGTTGTTATTTGACTCTTGAACATTACAAACAAAGAAGAGGCTTAGATACAAATAATCAATATATTTGTTTTATGTAAATCATATTAGGCATTTTATTTGTAGTTGCATCTTTTGTTTGGAATTTTACTCTTCGCTATATATTCCTCGGCAATTATTAACTGAACATTTTATGAAAATTATATTTTTATTTCTTTTTGTAAAACTATTAGACATAATTTTGAAATGTTATTCCGATTGTTTACAATTTTCGAAAATATTTCCTCTTTCATAATTAAGGTTGAAAAAATATTTGCTTTTCTGCTCCGAATAATACTATCTAAGTTTAGCAACTTTTCTTTTTAAATCTACATCTGTATCTTGCATTGGTTTACACTCACTTATTTTTGACATACATACAATTTATTATTAAATTTTCGAATATAAATTTTTCAATAAACATTTCTATATTTTTTGTTCTCAGCACAGTAAATATTTCTACAAAATTTGGTATAAAAATATATATTTCTGTTGTGAAAAATATATATTTCTGTGGGTGATTCGATTTTTTATCACATTTTATATCTACCTATAAACTTTTATATTATAGGTATTATATTATATATGAATTACGAAATAAACAAGATATTCTAATTAGAAGATGCAAAAGATTCGGATTAGACAGTGGAAGTTTTATTAAAGCGTCTACGAACGATTTAAGCAATTCTGTTCATACAGAATTATAGTTAAAAATTATGAAGCCTGCGACTTATCGTCGGAAATTTAGGATTATACAAAATAAATATAAAAAAAACAGTGGTGAAATGTTATAACGCCGTCGCATTCAAAGAAGTAAAAAAGTCGTATAGAATATCTTTCAAAAAACTTAAAACTGTACTGTTAACAGTCAATATAAGAACAATTTTTGCTTAATACTGTGAAACCTTAAAAATCTCTTCATTATTAAGTAATATGACAATTATTCGTAAATATTGGTATTGGTATAAATGTATTATATTAAAGACTAATGTGCAGAAAAATCATATTGTTAAGAAATTTATTCTCTATGTATGTACATATATACATATATTTCATGGTGCAATTTTGTGGACAAGTGAAAGTATGCAAAATTGAATATTTTGTATAAAAATTGGAATACAATAGAAGCAGGTACATGTCAAAAATTACACCTTTGATTTCAAATATGTCTCGATATCCATTAAATAGTACTTTTTATTTACCTGATTTAGTTTTAAATTTTGTAACTAAACTAAGCCTTTCATTTAATGTTGTACTAAATTGACTGCGATAGTGCCTATATAAAGCTAATGCTTTTGATGATCTGAAAATTTCGTTCCCCTTTAAATTTTAGTTATTTTTCTAAATATATTGATTGTATGCAAAATTTTTTTTTTGATTTAAGCAGTGCCTCCGTGTATAAAAACTAACACTAAGATAACTCTAACTCCTTTAACCTTTTTGCCTTGGTTGGTGAACGATATAACGTTCTCATTTACTCAAAATATGCGTATAGTCTCCTTAATATTATTCACACAAAATATTAAAAATGGAAATCGAAGTAATAAAATATGTTTCAGGTCGACATCATCAGGAAGTAGTATAAATTCTCCAGGTGCAAGTGGAGCATCAGGCATAGCTACAAGTAGTTGTGGTGGCACAATGAATGGAGGATATCCTGTGATGGGACAATTCGGGGGTGGGCAGTATTGCCCTGTATCGGAAAACCTTGGCCTAGCACCACATTACTCACCCGGATGGTATCAGAGTTCAGCCGCAGACCCGCGATTTGCAAGTAAGTAACAATTACGCATAATTGTCGAAAATATATATATATATATATATATATATATATATATATATATATACATGTGAATAAACATTAATTATTTCTTATTTCATGTGCCAAAGTTTTAGGGATTATACTTGGAAACTTAATTAGTAATTAATTGTCATTTTATACTGATACAAAAAAATATGTATGTAAATAACTTTCTAGTAATTACTGATATTGCTTTAAAATATTTGTAAGTTGAATTAGCAAGCTTGAAATAAATTAGTGATGTGTTTTAGCTGATCTTTCTGGATCAACAGGCACACTACCTTCAATTTTTTTTATTCGCAACAAAAAAATCGCAAACGTATTTACTAACAGTCAATATTTGTATTATTTATTATTTCAAAAGTTCGGTTTTCTTAGCTTGTAGGATAATCTTGATAACTAAAAACTTTGGTTTAAGTGTTAAAAATAATGTCAAATATTTAATCTAAAATGCGATTATTTTAATACTGAAACAGTGACGTCACATGTAGCTCGGAAAATTACGCTCCTTCAATCGCTCTTAAACTTTTGTAGATTTTTATTTTATGTACCCTATAATTTAGATGCAGTACTAAACAAAAATTATTCAGTAGAACTTATATTGCTTATTACTAGTTCGAAAGTACAACATTAATTTTCATTTATAGATATGTGAACTTTTGCAATAATTGTTTAAAAAAATTCATGGAATAGGTATGTAACTTATTTCAAAATACTTTTTATAGCTTTCACTTCAGCAAGATATCACTAATTCTGATTTTCTGTCAAAAACTAATAAAAGTATGACTAGATCGTAAAGTTTATGTGATAACTTTAGTAAAAATTCGCCAAAGATCTTTTGAATAGTATTCTTTAAAATCGTTTTCAAAAATTTTGAGTATTGAATATCAACAAAAGGATTCCATAACCTATTTATCTTTTCTCAGTATTTTGTACGATGCATCAGACTACTACTTTTTATACTTTTGTGTGGAGTTGAGTACTTGAATACAAAAGCACAATTATTATAACTATTTTCACGCTTTACACTATTTTAAAAATTGATATGAAATTGATTAATTCTTATATTTACACGTAATGGATTGTAACACATGGATCAATAAGTCCCGAGACTAACAATGAAAACAACATTTTTTTTGCAAAATTTTTTTTTATTCATCAACATAATCACCTTTTAGGGTGATACAATGGTTCCAACGCTTTTCCAATTTTTCAATACCATGTTTATAAAAAAATTTATCTTTCGCTTCAAAATAAGCTTCAGTTTCAGCGATGACCTCCTCATTTGAGCCAAATCTTTTTCCCTGGAGCATTTTTTTAAGATCAGCAAAGAGCCAGTAGTCACTGGGGGCTAAATCTGGCGAATATGGGGGGTGGGGAAGCAGATCAAAACCCAATTCGTTCAATTTTGCCATTGTTTTCATCGACTTGTGGCAGGGTGGTTTGTCTTGGTGAAAAAGGATTTTTTTTCTCTGCATGTGCGGTCGTTTTTTTGCGATTTCCTCCTTCAAAAGCACCAGTAAGTCAATATAATAATCACTGTTGATCGATTTACCTTTTTCGAGGTAGTCAATGAAAATCACGCCATGTGTATCCCAAAAAACTGACGCCAGGACTTTGCCAGCTGACTGCTGCGTTTTC
Source organism: Dermolepida albohirtum (assembly GCA_031893035.1). Taxonomy (NCBI): domain Eukaryota; kingdom Metazoa; phylum Arthropoda; class Insecta; order Coleoptera; family Scarabaeidae; genus Dermolepida; species Dermolepida albohirtum. Next base: position 189,690 of record JAVIWB010001565.1, on the reverse strand, counting down.
GGACGTTTCGGACGGCTTTCGCCAGCTGTGCGCCACTCAGATGACTGCAGCTTCGACTCTGGAGTGTAGTGATGTATCCATGTTTTGTCCATGGTCACGTAACGACGCAAGAAATCTTTTTTGTTGCGAGTAAATAGCGATAAACAGCTTTCTGAATCATCGACTCGTTGCTGTTTTTGTTCCATCGAGAGCAATCGCGGCACCCACTTGGAAAAAACCTTTTTCATGCTCAATTTTTCATGAAGGATAGTAAATACACTTCCATATGATATCTGTGTCATCTCAGCAATCTCACGGAGCTTCACTTTACGATCTTTCATTATAATTTTTGTCACTTCACTCACATTTTCCGGTGTAACGGCTTCCACAGGTCTACCCGAGCGCTCCGCGTCATTTGTGTCGGTACGACCACGTTTAAACTCGGCAAACCACCGACAAATCGTTGCTTTTGATGGACAAGAGTCCGGGTAACATTTTTCAATCCATTGTTTTGCTTGCGTGGTGTTTTTACCCATTAAAAAACAATGTTTTATCAGAACACGAAACTCGGTTTTTTCCATTGTTTAAACAAACTACAAAACGACTTTACTCCAACCTCGATAACTCAGCTGTTTCTGGTCCGATCGACTTAAAATTTTGACACGTTTCAAGCAAAGGTTAGTACTCTAGAAAGACGTGGTTACTGGTTTACTACGAGCGCCATCTATGGGTTAGTCTCGGGACTTATTGATCCATGTGTTATTTACACGCTACGAGCTTCCACGAGCAATTACTAAACGAAAAAATAAATATTTTTATTATAGTATTTTAAAGTAGTAAGATAATATCACTTAAGTATATTATAATACTTTTTTAAGAACAACAACTTTTACTATTGCACCTTGCCAATATTCAACGAGTGACAGTTTCTCAATATAAAAAACTCATGACAAAATAAATGCAGTTTTTACTTTAATAAATATTGCCGTTTCACATAGACATGAATCATAGTTATTAGCAAAGCTGCATGTGTTTAATAAACTAGTGTTTTGACTTTAATCATAGTTACATCTAAGAAGATCATTTTGTATTTTGTTTTGATAAGACGTATACTTTTCCACTTTACGATTACTTCATTTAACTGTCGGTTAGCAGATAGTCCATAGTTCGGTTGGTGTATTATAATTTTATTTTTGGATGTACATTTACTCTATATATTATTTATTTGAATTAATTTGCTTTCGTATACCTACTTTCATTTATTACAAATATACAATATGCGGCACTGTAGTCTGTTTGAACTTTAGAAAACAGTACAACGTTTATGGGAATACCGTACAGAGCTGCTATGTTTTGTTGTGCATGATATTTAAATAAAATATTAACGCAGATATATTATAACAAGCGTGAGAAACTTAGATTTAATCTTAAATGTTCAAAAAATTAATTAAAATAATTATCAAAATATAGATTCTAGTACAACTTTCGAGGCATATTCCCAAAGTTCAAGGAATTTGACTATAATTTTTTTATTGCGTCAATTTTCATCAAAACTACAATGTAGATCTTCAAAATAATCTCAATATAATTGAATACACATATTTTAAGTTGAAACTCATTTTTTTTGAACCGTCCTCAAAGAACTTTTTGGAGTCTCTGTAATCTACCTATTTATAGCAAGCTTATTTTAAAATCTAACACCTCGTAGTGGTTTCTTCAAACTTGGGAGCACATGATAATCACTAGGAGCTATATTTGTGGATGCATTCTCAGCGCAATTCCTTTTAAAGCATTCTTCGCTCTTCATACGACATGGGGCCTTGCAATAACGGACGCTTATGCAATCTTTCAGGTCGCTTCGTGCAAAGCACATACCGTAATGGGCAGATAAAAGATTAGAATAATATTCTGCGTTAATTCTAGTACCTTTCGGTAGATAATACATAACAGGGATATTCTTGTAATCTCAGAAAACAGTAAGCATTACTTTTCCAACCGACTAAACTGCATGTGCTTTAGGTGAAGGTGCTTCGTCAGGTTTGTGCCATTCTTTGGACTGATTTTCGGTCTCAGGAATGAAATAAGATATACTTGTTTCTGGAGTAGATATAATCTATTGCCAAATTTGATCGTCGCCGTAATGGGTAAAAGCTGTAGAAGTGCGTAGCATGTATTGTTTTTGAGAAAGTTCTCCACGTCAGCAATGTTTATTTCTTTAAAAGTGGCGCTCGGGCGTCCATTGCGCGAATCGTCTGCTAGATTTAAAGTGATCAAGACATCGATTTTTACATTTACATTCTACAATATCTCTAAATATACCTTGCAAGCGTTGAACCATTTGAACCCTCTTTAAACAAAAAGAAAATTAATTGTGATTTAGTCCCGGTCTCTAAGGTTGCAAAATCAGCGATACGGAAGTACGTCTGTATCAGTCACATAACTAAAGTAAACTAAACAATACTGCATGGTATTACTGTGTAAACGTGTCAAGACTTGTCCCTGACTAATAGCCTCACGTATAAGATTTACGCAATTGAACTAAGGCTATATCTCTATAACTTTGGAGAGATCCCTCGTACTAAAAAATAAGGTAGTTATTGAAAAATTTTATCTTTAATATTCATCACTGGTATTAAACTAGCATAGTTACGCAATATTTGTTATATTGCACTTGTTATCAAGTTCTAATATATCCTTACATTTATCGATTGAGTGTATACAGGTAACGACATGTCACAGGTTTGTTTATGGTAGTGCTTTCAAATTTACATCCATAGAAAAGTAACGAAAGCACATATATATTAAGCATATTTTGTATTTTTTATATTATCAAGTGAAAAATTACATTACAGGATAAATTCCTACATATAATTGTTACGTTTCTTACTCAACTGAAATATGTAATACAATAATAATAACAAATAGAAATGTTAGTTATGTACTTACTTATAGACAGAGAATAAAACTCGTTTTTATGCTCTGTCCATTAAAGAGCATATTAGACACTGAAAGTGATATTCATTCTGGTAATTATAATGTTTTATTTGAGCCCATACAATTTCTCTGTAATTGAGCCTGCGATGGTTAGAATGTAATCTTAAAATTGTATCACCAAATCCTACTGCAAAAATAGATTAGATACTTATCAAACTAAATAGATGAATAGTAAATAATCTATTTTTCAAACATACATACGCGAAAATGATATCCGGTCCAAAGGGTTATGTTAGAGAAATTTTTATGAGACCCGAACTAGTTTTATATATCTTTCATAATATATGTATATTTTCATATTTATGAATAGAGGCTGAATTAGTTTAGTATTGTAAAATTAATTTGCTCTATTATAGCACTTAGTAATTCAGAAATTACCGCTTACACATACATTATAAATATTTTAGAGATAATTTAATGTGTGATATGTAAAGTAGATTTATTTATATATGTGATACTTTTGGTATTAATATTCAAGTTAGTAGAATATATTATAAAGTACACTCAGTCACATCGTATTGGTCTAAAACTAGAATATACATATACAATAGTTTCTATGTAATTCTCCTATATTTGTTTGACATTAACAATTTATAATTTTCAGTTTGCCTTTCTTGTATATTACTAAAAATTTTTATCCTGTTAAAGCGTTATTTACAACAGTAGGTTGACAGTTCCTGTACATTTCGTTTATTTTATTTTCGCTTATTCATTTCGTTCTTTATTAGATATTTACTTATCGAAATAGTATAGGTTATACTACAATTTATAAATCTGACTATTCGTGGTGAATTTATACATTTACGACACGCACCGTCTGAAGAAGCTTAAGAATAAGATGAATGAGATTACATCGAAACGTCAGCGAAGAAATTATCCTTCAAAGGATAATACACTGACGCGAAATACCCGAGAAAACTAACACACTGTACACCCGCGAGAATATCCAGTGAAACATAAACGTCTTTTCAAATTGCATTTCTTTTGCCATTTCACGTTCTATTTATTTTTCTTTTCCGATAATGTACTGCGGATTTCTTTTAATTTGTGTTGTTGAAAATTGTAGCCAATTTTTAATTTAAACTTAACTAATTTTTGTAAATTTTGTACTTGGGTTTTTATATTCTTTCTGCAAATCCTTTTTACTGTAACGCTGAAGAAAATGTAAATGTTATCGAAAGTTTGGAACTTAAGAAGTACATACTTTTATTTGCCTTCACTCATATTTTCAATTACAATTTTTGAAGAAATATATGCATATATAAGTTGATACGTTTTTTCTTTGCCGACGCATTACTAGTTATTAGTAGGATGAATGTAATTGGCATATCTCAATTGATAGATGTTTAAACATTCTTTATTTATGAAATTGTTTATTTTTTATTGTGTATATGATATATGGAGTTCTATATATCTGGTAAATAAATTTTCTTTCTCTCCTTCTCTGTATGCCTATGTCCCTCTCTCCCTCTCTTTTGTGCGTGTTTGTACTTCTCTCTCGTGCTCTCTCTCTTTCTCTCTCTCTCTCTGAGTGTGTTTGATGTGTATATCTGTGTACGTCTGTTGTATGTCTGTGCGTAGTATGGTTTCTCTGGTATTTAACTGTTTGAGAATCGACCAGAGAGATAAATCAAGCATAAGGAGAATGTACATATGCTAAATTTTTTTTCCAAAAATGTTGAATCCTTGGTAAATGTTATAGGTATTATAGATTGGGGTGTAAGAAGTATTATCTAGTGCAAAGGCCTATTTAACACACTATCTTCTGAATGAACTAACCCGATTGGCCAGTATTTCAGTATGATATGTTCAGAATTTGGATTATGCTTATTCCATAATGTGTTTTATAGTAGTAAAAACAACATGCAAAATATTTTAAAGCAAATAATGTAAAATCTTCTAGTGTTTATCGTTAACGTTCGTTTAACACACTGTGATATTGAAAAAATATTTTCAAGATATTAATGTTTATATCTTGAAAATATCCACTAGTAAGGCACGTTTCACATGGAACAATATAAACCATATACAGTAATTTTCAATTGTGAAAACTAGCATACCAAGTATTTAATATTCTTGATTAATTTCACTTCTTATAAAATTCAGACCACGTGATAAAAGTACGATTTTCCTTTGAAATTTGTTTTACTCGCTGATATTCTATTGCATGCGAAATATAGTTTACACTAAAAGTCTTTATTAAGAAATATTACGAATTGATGAACCACTTTATTGCTCTATTTGTTAAACTGCCTGATGATTTTATTACATTTATCATATTAATACAACATAGTAAAATTCTTACATAGAAAAAGATTAGACATTTTTATATACCGTGTTTATTAAAATTGCGAGTAAAGGGATAATTTACTTTTAAAAATATTAGTATCATGCACAGAAAATAAATAAATCGTAAATAAAAAAATATTTTTAAGTTAATATTATAAGAATTAATGATACGAATTTTTGTTATAGAAGGAATAATTCATCATTTACCAAACTTACGTATATAAATATTTAGTTACTATTATTATATTTTTCCTGTTTAAGTTGTATATTAAATATTTCTATAGACAGTGAAAAAATTGTAAAATATATGCAATAATACGTAATCAGAGTATTTGGTAATATAATCTTTAACAATTCCAATGTGTACGTCTGGTAGTATCTTTCCTATGTAATTGGATATTTGAGGCGTGCAAAGAATGCCTAGGGGTGTCTTATAGCACCCTTTAATGTGTGAAAATGGAATTCGATATATTTCAATAGCGTACCTGCATTATAGATGTGTAAACGAACTTATACATTAAAAAAATACTTATTTACAAAGTTTATTAGTAACTTAATTATTTTTTTCTTATTGAGCCCATCAGCATAGGTATCAGAATGTGATTCAGCAGAAATTAGTTCTATTAGAAAGGTCTGTTTATTGGAAAGGACGATCATTTTGAACAAAATGTAAAGGAGGCTGGTTTGCCGAATAATTCTAGGGAATTACATTTTTACTAAATAAAAAACAATTGTTAGAGTCAAAAGTATTTAAAAAATTTAACGAATTAATGGGTCGCACTAAATTCTTAATGACGCAGAGGGTGGTAAATTGATTCAAATAAATAACTGAACAATTGTAATGATCTCTGCTTTACTTTTTATTAAAAAATAACCTCGTTTCGACAGATACTCAGATGTATAAATTATGTGGTAGGATAAAAAATTCACTGGTATTACATTTAGATAATGGGTGTTTTTTAAGCGGCATGAGAACTATCGATATCGATAACTATGGTTTGGCAGTCGATAATGTCAAACTGTGTTGATATTTCTGTTCAGTAAGGTTTGGCAAGTCATCATGAATCGTTTAACGCCAGAACAACACCCCCAAATTGTGGAAATTTACTTTGAAAAAAATAAATTTGTTCACGAAGTTCATAGAGCACTTCGTCCACATAATCAACATAATCGGCTTAGTAAACAAGCAGTTAGTGCAGCTATTGATCGTTTTCGCACCAAGTTTACTCTTCTAGATTCAAAACCATCAATAAGACAAAGAAATGTGCGTAACGAAGAGAATATTGCTGCTGTAGCACGAAGTATTGAAGAAGACGCCGAAATGTCGATTCGTCGCCGTTCTCAACTTGTTCCCCTTGGCCCTTCGACTACGTGGAAAATTTTATATAAAGGTCTTGGCTTACGAGCCTATAAAATACAGCTCATGCAAGAATTGAAGCTAAACGACCATCATTTGCGTCGCATTTTTGCTGATTGGGCTCATTTGAAACTGGCCTAAGATGAGCATTTTTATCAAAGAATTGTGTTTAGTGATGAAGCTCATTTCTGGTTAAATGGCTATGTCAATAAGCAAAATTGCCATATTTGGAGCGAAGATAATCCTCAAGCTGTTAAAGAATCATCATTACATCCATTGAAATTGACTATTTGGTGCGGTTTACACGCTGGCGGCACCATCGATCCTTATTTCTTTCGAAATGAGGAAGGAGCTGCCGGTGAATTGCGAGCGCTATCGAGCCATGCTGATTGAATTTTTGTTTCTAAAAATTAATCAGTTAAACATCTACGATATTTGTTTCCAACAAGACGGCGCAACTTGCTTAACAATCGATTTATTACAAAATCAATTTGGTAACAACTTTATTTCCAGAAGTGGTCCTGTTTACTGGACCCCCTCATTCTTGCGATTTGACGCCTCTGGTTTACTTTTTATAGGGCTATGTTAAGTCATTGGTTTATGCCGACAAACCAGCAACTCTTGAAGCATATTCAAGTCACCTTTGTTGCCATATGGCCAGATTTAATAGAAAAAGTAGTCAACAATTGGACTGATCGAATGGACCATGTAACTCGTAGCCACGGCGAACATATGCCGGAAATCTTATTTAAAAAATAAATGCCATGAAATTGTCTACCAGATTATAATAAAAAAAATTTCATTCTAACAATATTTCTGTCTTATTATCTTATGTATTATCGTTTAAAGTTCTCAAGCTCTTAAAAACGCCCGTTACATTACTTCGCTACATTGGTAAAAATATTATATGCATGTATAAAAAGATGGACATTACATCATAAAAGGTTCGATTTGATTTTAAAAGGGCACATGTAGTTATATATCGATTACCTTGTTTCGAATATGATTAGAACAATAAGATGATTTTTATATATCTCGAAACTACTAGATTTTCTTTGTTATGTGAGGCTTGTATTGACATCCACAATAATGGGTAATACATTGATCAAAAACACTTCTATTGTACATAATTCAATAGTTCGGACAAAATTTCTTGTAACACTAAAATACGTAGAAGATAGTTCAAATTGACCAAAAATACTAAACGAATTTAAACATATTTTATAACAGATTATAAGTAGACATATACGTAAAAACAACGTTGTTTAAGATTACATGTAATATAGAGGAAATGGTATGTAGTAAACGATGCCTTAGAGTAATAGAACAGTCTGGTATAGTGCTAGTTGGCGATAAATTCATTAACGTGCAATTCGCATGCAATTTTGCAAGTAATTAGTTGTTTATGTGTTATGTCAACCAAAATAGTTATGTCAAAATATCGATAGTAACGTTTATAATAAATAGTACAGAAATCGTAAAATAATTCTTCGAAAGGTAAATATAACCGTAATGGGAAAGAGTAAAAGTAAGAGTTTCATAATACATAATACAGCAATATATAAATAATTCTTCTGCCAGCAATCAAAGACAAGAAAACAGGTATGATTTTTAATATTTGAAGCTACAATAAAAATTTTGTTGTTCAAGTTAGTAAGTTTTGTTGTGTATAATTTCAATTTTTTAGAATTCTTATTGGAGTTTTAATAAAAAAAGCATACTAACCTACTATCGATAAATAATTTCTTGACCTTTGTTACAAAATCAGGAAACTCTTTGCCGATAAGTAGGCTGGAGTCATAAAAAAGAAACTATCGAATTATAGAAATAGTATCCAAAGAATTATTTAATTAATGAAATTAAATGAAGCGTTATTGCATAGTATATATATATATATATATACTATATATATACTTATATATATATATATATATATATATATATATACATATATATATATAAGGCGTTGAATACCTGTGTTAACAAACCTAGTTTGTGTTACGTTTACGATTTGGATATAGAGAAATTCGAAAGTTTTCTATAGATACTTAAAAGCATAATCACACCATCTTCTGGCACAAGTCCGTGGTAAAAACGCTAATTTTACAGTTCAAACGATTAACAGAGAAAGAACACTAACACGAAGATAAAACAAATATCAGAAACGCTCTTCGGCCAAACGGCTAAACGGAAAAAGAGTTGTTCACATCTTGAGAAATTTTCCCATATATGAGAGGTACTGAAGACAAAAACAGTCGCCTATTAAGTAGACACAACATCGACACCGTTTTCACTACGTATAGAAAAGTAACCGACGAAACAAGCGACTCGAAAGACATAATCCCAATCAGGACGTGTATAAGATTCTTTGGGTGGAATGTGTTCAATCCTACCTCGGGTAAACGAATAGGTGAATCGATAATAGAGGAGAAGAACATAGAAACGTAGTTGTCTAGAAAGAACTAACATCATTGTTAGTGTAACATAGGCTTTTAACAGAATATTCTATTGACTTTGGCAACACCAAGGTTTTATCGAAGAGCAAAAATCTAGCGAAATAAATTATAAGAGAAGCGATTGGGATAAAAATAATCGCCTAACTAAACGTGCCTGTCCCATACATGGAAGCTGCTCCTAGCTGATCGACAGAACAAAACTTAAACGAACCGCGGCAGAGCTCAGTCCACGAAGAGATTGCAGAACACAACAGCCATTGGGCAATCACACGCAGCCAAACGCGCATCCTCGGAAAGGCAACGCTCCTATTCAATGAAGTACACACATAATGGGAAAAATGTCTTGTAGGTGGCATTAGTAATTTTAGACACTTTTATCTAAAACTATGAACAATTGGATGATAATGGAAAAGTCAAATATAAACAAGGAAATTCATTCTAAAATTAATTAAATTAGTTAGAAATTAGATTCAAAAAAGCGAAAATAGAGTTAATGAAAATATGACACGGTTAGACCTTTGTGTCGACTCGCCCGTCGATCTTTCTGCGTGGGTATAAAAGATGAAAGAACAGCTGAAGAAAAGAGAATTCGTCTGCATTTCGAAGTGTTAATACATACAATCTTAAGATTTAGTATGAGACAGACCAACTCCAGAAGGTGTCAAGTTCGATCTCATTGAAGTAGCAAGGGATTGGTCCACTGCAGGACACAACTCACACAGGGCTTAGAAAATAATAATTAGAATTCCCTTGAATTCAACGACGTATGTATTGTATTATATGTTTTGTATTTCACAAAACTTCTCGGGATACATTAAATGACTAAATTACTTTTCATGTATCTAGAGTAATTCGCCAACTATCATACATGTGTACATAGTTTACGCCAGTCGTAACAGACAAGCGCGCATATACAATATAAAGCACTACACTGCGTAACTAAAAACTTGGTATTTAAATTTCATATATGTAGGTAACTCAGTGTAGCTTCTGTTTTTCTTACACAAATTATTCAATACGTATAATTATCAGAGTAATGTTTATCATGTTCTTGTTTCCCTGATAATGTGGTGCACTTGTCATCTTATATTTTTTGAATGAGCATATTCGATTTGATGTCTGGGTAGTTGTTGGATTGAAACTTAGAAGAGGATATAGTGAAAATTAACGCCAAAACTAAACTGGTTAATACAAAATCTGTCCATGCTGATTAAAAGTTAACTTAATTTACTAGGTTCTGTAGAGGATAAAAAATTTATTTCGATTCTCTTTATCAATCAATCTACCAGAGGTTTAATAAAAATTTATATATATATATACATATATATATATATATATATATATATATATATATATATATATATAATTTAAGATCAATTTCAGAAAACAAAATTTAACCTCTGAAACTTCACTACAGTTTAAAATGTTCTCATTACTTTTTCGTTTGTAATAAAATATGTATAAGTGGAATTATGTAATTGTATTTTATCATAGTCATTTCAGTTGACAAATCGTACAGGTAATTGTTTCGATTTCAAACTATAATCTGCAATATAAATCCTGAAATTTTATTACTTTATAATTATAGTAAAAAAGCTAAAGTCTATACGAGCACTTTTTATAAAAAAGTCTGTTTGTGATGTACAGCTCTAAATTTAAAGCAAGCTTCTTTCTATTGTAAAAAAGACTTTAAAATGCAGGATATAAAACCTGATACATCCTGACTCGATGTTATACGGGATGCATCCACCCATCACATCAATCATCTTCCTGTTTGCATACCGATATCCGTGTAATATTATTTATACGTGTTGGAGCAAATTGGGGGAGACGAGGTAACTGATACGCGTTTATCTAAAGCAAAATTAAATTACTTTTCTCGCTTAAATCGTTTTTTATAAAAACTTCTGCGAAATTTAAATGTAGAGCTTTTAAGGATATCAAGTTTGTAAATTATAAATCGTATTTACTTTGCAAATGTATATGGTAATTTAGTTAAATGTGATTATTTGTTTTTAGAAAGTTTTGATAAAACTTCGATATTATTTTAATATCAGAAATAAAGACAAAGAATTAGGTACTTTGTTTTCACTTTGTCCTTTGAATGAATAAATTTTCCCGCAATCGGGAAAAATTCAGGGTGTTATTCCTCGGGTTATTTTAAGATTTTTTTGTTCTCGGATGATTTTCAGAAAAATGTTTTGTTTCGATAATAAAAGAGATTTTCTGAAAGGAAACAATACTTTATTAATTACTGTAACATACAAAGATACAAAAACTGACGAATATGACGACAACTAGCTAGGAAGCATGCTTCCAATCTTCTCCTCATTAACTGTCGAACTCTTGCAAAAACACAAGTTTTTTTTTATTGCATTGCATTCTTTAATTATCCTACTTCAGAAATCTTTCGATTTTCACTGGAGTTGGGTGCACTAATGTCTTCAAAATATCCCTAAGGGAAAGTCCAAGTAATTTAAGTTTGGGGAACGAGCAGTTCATAAGTGAGGTTCACCTCGACCAATTCAGCGATTTTCATATGTTTCGTTTAAAAGCTCACGAGCAAACATACCAAAATGTGCTGGTGGACCATCGTCGATAAACTACGTTATATTTTTAGTTGTCATTGGTAAATGCTCTAGAAACTTAGTCATTTTTTCAAAAAATTTTGATACGTCTCACTGGTGGAAATATTGCTCTAATTAGGTGGTAACCTAAAATTTCAAACCAAATATTTATTGAAAATATTTTCGAATACAGCATGCGGGTTTTTTCGAGCTCACATCCATATGTGAGCTGAAAAAATAATAACCAATATTATGGAAGTTCATTCTTCCTGCTGCTTCAAAATTTTCCGAACAGTTTACTACTTATATTCAAAATACTTGCTGTTTTTCTGGTAAAAGTACCTGCATCTTCCTCTATCATGTTCAGTATATTTTCATCCAATTTTACTGTTGTTAGTATCTTTGGCGGTCTTGGTCTCTATTGCGCGCTAATGTACCTGTTTCATGAAGATGTTTATGAATATTTTGAAAGATTTTCTATCAAGAACCTGACGATTAGGGAATCGTTTACTATACAATCGTCTAGCCCTTAACGTATTTCCATTGGCAAGTTCATACATAAAATGCATATCGGTCACCTCGGCGTTCGTATAACCAATCATATTAGGGAACTTTAATAACAAAAGCTTAATTATCGATGGAAGAAACTAGACGCAATCAATTTCTACTACTTTCAAAGAGAGAAAATGACAAGTCTGAATATAAACGTAATCAACAATGTTATGAAATGTACGATTATTATTGGTCTCTCTAATATCTGCAGTATGACTGCAAATAATATTCGTTTCTTTTATTTGCAATATTTTTCAAAACATAAAAACGAATTTCTGAACATTTAATGTATTCGCAAGTTTAGTAATCAGATTGTATAAAATACTTATACTTTACTTTGGATATCTTTCATCAAAAGTTAATGTAACTAATTAATAATTAGTTAGATTAACTTTTAATAAAATAAAAAATAGACGTAATTAGTAGTTATTTCCAAGGACCATTAAAGCAGGAAGTATCTCTGAAGAATATTTTTTTAAATTTTTAACTTAGATATACGTACATACACAGATATACGATACACAATATCGAGTTAATAATATTACTGTGATATAAGTAATATAAAAAAACGTATTTTATGTATTGAAAATGTAAATATAACTTGTAATTGATCCTGTTTTAAATTGAAAGACATGAGGAGGTGAGAGTATGTATTATTAATTTTGTTAGTAATTTATAACCAGTTGAGACGTCTTCCCGCGGACTAAGTTCGTACTGACTATGCAGGACACCCACTAGTGTAAAGTAATAAAACAGATATGTAGAATTAAGTTAATACTGGACGGATCTTTATATAAGGTGGGGATAAAGACGACTGTAAAAATCATATAAAGAGTGTACAATACCATTATAGAAAAGCGACCGTTTCATGACTTCTAAAATAAATACGATCCAAACTGGAAGCTACCATCCTGGATCGTCTTTTTCGATATCAAGGGCATTATCATAACTGACTGGGTGCCTGAGGGTCAAACCGTTAATCAGAAATATTACAAAGAAGTCCTAATCAAGTTGAAGAAAAGAGTAAGGAAGAAAACACCGGATTTGTGCAAGAACGGAACATGGATTCTGTACCAGGACAACGCACCAGGTCACAATGCCCTATCTGTGAAGCAGTTTTTAACGGAAAAGCGCATTGCTGTGCTTGAGCATCCTCCGTATTCAGCAGATCTCGTACCATGTGACTTCTACATGTTCCCAAAAGTGAAAAGTGCATTAAAGGGAACATAATTTCATTCTGTTGAACATATAAAAGCAAAAGCGGCAGAGTTGTTGTAGAGGTTGACCACTGATGAAACACAACATTGTTTTGAACAATATTTTACACCTTATAGCACAAAGTATTCGACAATCCTATATAGAGGTGGATGCCTTAATTTCAAACGAATTCGGGAATTTCACAGATGGTGCCCCGGTATTCCTGAGCCACCAGAGCCAATTCTATACGTTGGGGAATATGTTTGAAAACGGCTTTCTATTATTGCCAGAATTTCTGGCAAATAAAATCTGTGATTGTACAATTCAATCCCCATGAAACTGCAGCAATTAAGAAATGACAGAAAACATTTGAAAATACTTCCGTTGTAACCGATTTAAAACATTTTTGATTTTGATTTTACCAGATTGAGACAAATTTGTGATGGTGCGTGTATAGATCCGCTATATAATTCTAAATATTATTTTAATTATACGTGTATTTAATCCGTAGATGACGAGCAGTTATTTTCTAAATATAAGAACATCTTTTCAGCCTGGCGTACGTGGCTCTCCAAGACAAATGTGGAAACTTACGTTATGCTGCAGACATTTTGTCAGTCTTATCCATTTTACGCTACGCAAGAACAGCTGTAAATAATGTCAGTGTGTTATCTATAAAACAAAACATAACCGATATAAATAATGCATGAATCGTAAGGTCGTCCGTTTCTTCGTACACTCGTTTTGTTACCATCCTGGCCCGCGGAAATAATATGCTAACTCTATTTGTAACCTTTCAATAAAATCAATATTTTCACTTTACATTTTGATACATATATGTACTTATTAGTTATTTGCACTACTTTGGTATACATATATACTACTTTGAAAATATACTGATAATGCTTGTTACTTGTTTTTTGTACTCGTCAACATTAAGTAAAATCTAGGGCTTTGTATTTACATTTTTCTTGAGGATAACAAAGGGTCAATTGGAAATAACAATAAAAATTCGATACCGACAACAATAGAGCTTAATATCCTGTGATAAATATACCTGAATACCTCTTTTATGTTTCCCCTGTCTTAAGCTTAATTTTGCTACAATGGGGTGATGACAGAACAAGGGCTCATGATGCAATATAAGACCTTCCTTGTCATTCGATATATATTAGATCGCTTGCTCAAATCATGTTATAACTTTACCTAGCGTGGCGGATATTTCGAAAAGATAAGTAAAATTATATCATGATGGATTTTGAAATATTTAAATAAATAATTGAATCTTATGAAATAAAAATACTAAATGCAAGTAGATTTAGAGAATCGATATGTTTTAGTAGCTGTTATATAGTACAATTTAGTACAAAATTTTATATAATTTCTAAGTATTTTAGAAGAGAAAGTACCAATAATTTGGAAATCTAAATGTGAGTAAAATAAAATAATATAATAATGCAGTTTCAATTTAATTTTATTATTTAACCTTGAAAAATCATTCAATCTAATGTAAGGCAAAGTCGAGTAATATCGTTACATTAATTATAGTTTTTCCATAATTTTTTTCATGTTTTTTTTCCAATTAAGTTGTGTTCATTTTTATTTGGTCGTTTATTTGTATTACATACACTATATCTTATATACTATATACTACATTCCGTATTCTGTTTTTTCTTTTCCCTCTTTGTAAGTTTCTGGGAAATTTGTTTGTTTCATATTTATCTACGTAGCCCTTTCGTGCAAATAAAACAAAAGCTTTGCAATATGGCACAACAGATTATTGCATGCTGTGATACGTTGAATGTGTCTGTTCAGATGTCTATTCAAATTACACTGTAGCTCTGATCACTCCCACTGTATTACTTGCTCTCGATATGTAGTAATATAAGCAGCTCTCTGTCATTCATTTTTATCCGCCAATATTATTCTATCTTTGAATTATGTAAAGTAGAACTGGTAATAAACGAAGAGGAGAGGTGCAGTTATAGTGTATGAGACATTTGGTGAGAATGAGCGTTGACAGAATGGTTAAAGAAGCATGGATAGCTGAGTGTGATAGTACGTGAAAAAAAGAAAAGTTGCACAGAAGTTGGAAGAGTAAAACGGAGAAATTGCTGGAGAAAAAAGAATATCTCGTAGCGGTAGACTTAGAAAACGGCATGCGATTGAGCAGATTAGAAAACGTTGAATTCCATAACCTTAACACCACTTGGGTAGAAGAGAAAATGCATGAGATTATATGTATTAATAGTATTTTATAACAGATTTCTTACATTTCCTCAACGTAACACCGGGAAACTTTTTACTCAACTCTGCTGATAAAACAGTAAATTAATACAAGTTTTACGGTGCTTTGTAGAAGAAGGCATATTATTATTATCATTACTATTGATATATTTCTATTTCTTCTTTATTGTGTATTTAGAATAATATAAATAATAAATAATAAATAAATAATGTATAATAATATATATAAGTATATTTGAATTAAGATAAAGGTTTTCAAGGATTTTATGGAGTTGTTTACGAATTAGTTCAGTGGTAGAAATTATAGTTGGTATAACTTTGACATGTTTCTGAATCATAGTTGTATTTATTCTACTATGTTGGCATATTATTGTGTTTCTCTGGATACAGATACGCCAAATAAATATATTTATAAATGAGTTAGTGTAATGTCTGGCCTAGTGCGTGTTATTGTATGGCATGTGAAAATGTTTCTGTCCCAATATAATTTAACCTCTGAATTTTCTAAAATTCTGTGTGGTTCGTACTTGTATCATGGGCCAATTGTGGTTATTAATTTGTACTTCTTTATAAGATCTCTATGTAATATTTTACAGGTGTCGTGAATTAAATTATTATTGTGTGTAACTGTTCTATTGCGTGTAATGGTTTTGACTGCAGCGACATTTTCCACTGAAGAACGTAGAATTTTTATTATTATATCTTTGTGTATATCCATATTGCGAGACAATTAGTATTGGAAGAAAAGAGGGGCAATGTGCGATGTACAAAACATAAGACGTATGTATTGGGTTGGCAACTAAGTACTTTCGGTTTTTACTGATAGAGAGCGTTGCTTTATTTTTTGTATAACGTATGTTAGTGCTGTACTTTACCGTTTGTCGCGTGATACTAGTCACATTGACGTCACTTCAGAAGCAAGTAGTGCGTGATTTTAATTAAAGCTATTAGTTGTGGGCTAATTTTAAATGGAGTGCAGAAACGAACATTTTCGACATATTTTACTATTTTATTTCCGTAAAGGAAAGAAAGCTGCTGCGGCTCACAAAAAGTTATGTGAAGTTTATGGTGCTAATTGCTTAACAGAGGGCACGTGTCAGAATTGGTATAAAAAATTCTGTTCTGGAGATTTTTCCTTCAAAGATGAGCAACGTTCTGGTCGGCCTACTGAAGTTGATGATGACCAAATCAAAGTCATAATTGAAGAGGATCGTCATATAACTGTTCGAGAAGTTGCGAAGAGGCTACATGTATCGCACACAACAATTGAAAAACATTTAAAATGTCTTGGGCTAGTTAAGAAGCTTGATATTTGGGTACCTCACGAATTAAAAGAAATTCATTTAATACAAAGAATCAATTTTTGCGATATGCACCTTAGACGAAATGAAACCGACCCTTTCTTAAAAAGAATAATGACTGGTGATGAAAAATGGGTCCTGTACAGTAACATAGTTCGAAAACGATCATGGAGCAAACACGATAAACCAGCTCAAACCACATCGAAAGCTGAATTGCATCCAAAAAAGATCATGCTGTCAGTTTGGTGGGATTACAAAGGTGTTGTGTTTTTTGAGCTGCTTCCAAGGAACCAAACGATCAATTCTGATATTTACTGTCAACAATTAATAAAACTGGATGAAGCAATCAAAGAAACACGGCCAGAATTGTCAAATCGGAAAGGTGTAGTTTTCCACCAAGATAATGCAAGGCCTCACACATTTTTGGCAACTCGTGGGAAACTATTGGAGCTTGGCTGGGAAGTGATGCCACATCCCCATACAGCCTTGATCTAGCACCATCTGATTACCATTTATTTCGAAGTTTGCAGAATTCTTTGATTGGTAAAACTTTCACAAATGACGATGACCTTCACTCGCACCTGGTTCAGTTTTTTGCTGATAAGGACCAGAAATTTTATGAGCGCGGAATTATGCAGCTGAAAGAAAGATGGCAAAAGGTCATTGAGTAAAATGGAATATATATAATTAATTAAAAACTATTCTGTGTTTAAAAAAAAGTATTTTATTTTATACTACAAAACCGAAAGTACTTAGTTGCCAGCCCAATATATTTCATGATGAGTCGAAGACCTCAATCCGTTCTTTAGCACAACAAATTTAACTTTCTGTTGGAACTTATCATACTGTTGTGTAAAAGAATCTGCATCTATGCTCATACACGATAACCTCTATTCATGAACTTCTGCTAATTAATCCACCACAAAGACGCCGTTATTGTGAATGGTTTATTAATACTTTCGATAATGATATTTGGTCAAGAACATTTTTCCCAGATAAAGCAAAATTCTATGTTTTGGGTTATATGAACCGTGTATGGTCTACAAAAAATCCTAATCTGTACATTGAATCTTTGTTACATCCTCAAAAATTGCAGTTTAGGCTGCTATTTCAATGCAATGATTAGTAGGTCCCATATTTTCTGATTGGTTTTCAATAAAAATAATTTTAAGTTTATATTACAAACCATTAATGCTGAAAGATTTCGTGAAGAAATTCTATAGTCATTTATTAATGAGTTACATGATAAACTTCGACCAAGATATTTTCAACAAGATGGTTTATCATCTGTATCCATAATTATAAATAGAATTTCTGAATAATTTGAAGAATGGGTGGTAAGTAAGAACATGTCTATTACATGGTCGCCAAGATCGCGTGATGTAGCCACGTGATTTTTATTAATAGTCTTACCTTAAAAATCTATATTTAAAGTACTTATTCACGATTTAAATGAGTTAAATTATCGAACCATTGAAAAATTTAATGACAATAACGATCAACAAACTTTGTAAAATGTGTTTGACATAGGGTTTGAAAATGTATGAAATAATTAGATGATCATTATCAGCATATTTTATGAATAAACTTTAAAACACATCCTTAATTTGAATTTGATGGAGCCTGTGGTTGATTAACTTAATCACTAAGGTTGATATATAACCCCTTTCCACATTAACTTTCGTAATTCTGTATACGAATTTCGACAACTAAGTTGTCATCATCAGCAGATAATTACAAAGTGTCGCACCTGGTAAACCACGGCGAAAAATACCTGTACGAAAACAAACTCGGTACGCGATCTGTACCGTTGAGAACCAAGATGTACACTCAGTGTACATCTTGATGACAATGTAGTTGTCGAAATGCGTATACAGAATTACGAAAGTTAATGTGGAAAGGTGTTATATATCAACCTTAGTGATTAAAAAAAAAACATCCTTAATTTATTTTTCTGCTTAATATACACAAATATTTGCTATACTTGAAAGGTACTCCCTTCTAAATCCTTTGAATTTACAAAGTATACACATATTAAACATGGAAAACTTAGAAATCTGAAAATTATAAGAGCAAAAAAAGCAAATTATTTAGCTTACCTAAAAATGCAAACATTAAACATTATATTTGAGTAAAAATAATGTCATGAATATATACAATTTTGTGTAATCCTTTTCATTAAATGACACTAATAATATTTATATTTGATAATTAAGAAGTGTATTAAGTTAAGACATACTTAAAAATTTCATGGTCATCATTGATGTGTTAAAAAAGTGAGATAATGCTAGTTACGATTTTTCTTTTATCATATTCAATAAATATTAATAACGTCATAAATATTTATCATATTTTAAAAGAGCTGAATTTCATTTAAAGAATTAGTATTAATAAAATTAATAAAATATATTAAATTCGGATTCTGAAAGAATATCTTAATTTAGAATTTTGATTCATTAAAATTATTTGAGTGAATTTAATAATACAGGCAGACTGTTGTTGGTATATTATAAAAGACATGAATAAATTCATAACTTTTAATAATATTCGTGCATATAATGTCAATAACTATATATAAACATATAAATAAGTTTTTCACAATGGGAAATTTAATGAAAATTATATTATTTTCTGCATTCCATCGTTAATTAAATAACCTGACTACGGGTTTCAAATAAATATTATATCTGTTCCATAGTGCGATTTATGGCGTGTTAAAGGAAACAAATTTACACTGCCTGGTGGCTTAATTGGTAAAGCAGTCGTCTAGAAAACGGCAGATAGAGGTTCGAGTCCTTCTCCAGCGCAGATATTTTTAATTAATTTCTGTGTATTTAATTAACGATGGAATAGCAGAAAATAATATAATTTTCATTAAATTTTCCGTCGTGAAAAACTTAATTATATGTTTATATATAATTATTGACATCATAATAACCTGACACGGGTTTTAAATAAATATTAGATCTGTTCTATAATGCGATTTATGGCGTGTTAAAGGACTCAAAGTTACACTGCCAGAGGTGGCTTAATTGGTAAAGCAGTCGTCTAGAAAACGGCAGATAGAGGTTCGACTCCTTCTCCAGGACAGAAATTTATAATTAATTTCCGTGTATTTAATTAACGATGGAATAGCAGAGAATAATATGATTTTCATTCGCGTATCTATGTCAGAAAAATAAAGGTACATAACTATAAACAATCAGCTATAAATGGAATTTTTCATATAGCTTTACATGTAAAATAAAGAAAAGGGATTAATAAATAGATATAGATTGTCCAATATCAGTTTAATAAAGTTATAATCGGGTATATGGGAAAAATAGGTTAGACAAATTGTAGGATTTTTACTTATTAAAGTTAGATATACAGTTCAAAAGTACTTTAATACTATTAAATGGGATATGAAAGACTTCTTTTAGAATAAGTAATAGGTGTTAACATTACATCGATGTAATATATTTACAGATTGGAAAAATTTAAAAATAACAAATTGCTGATACCAAACAAAGTATAAAAAATAAGTTTTAATTGCAAAATTTAAGAAATAAAATATAATTTTGGAGAAATTTGAGGTAGCATCATAAATTTGACAGATAGAAGAAATTTGACTTTTTCATGGTATTAAAATCAAATTTTAGAATGTAAAATTTAGTTCATACCTACTGTTTTAAATGTGCATAATTCAAATATGCAAATTATTTTCAAAATTGCAATTAAATTTTGTCCAAAAGTGGTTATATTTTTTAAATTATCTACGTTAATTTACTTTTCTTAACACAACAATCTCATTAGTCATTGAAATTCTGCCTACAAATAGAACCATTTAAAACAAAAGGAGGAAAGCCTTGCATCTGTCCTAGAAGAAAGCACAAAGGGATATGTTGACAAATTTCCAAATACTTACATGTCAGAAGATATATAACATATATTGTTATCTGCGTTTTATTCTAATCTTCTGTAGCAATTACTGCAGTGCATTAATTATAAAACACACACACATATATTATTAATATATATATATATATATATTAATTTCATAATTAATGCGCTGCAGTAATTACAGAAAAATACAACACTGATAACAATATAATAAGCAACTCACGAAGTTCGTATTTGCCCATCGCGTCCGCCATTTTGAACGCTTAGACAGGCTACTGTATTGTCATTGGATTTGAAGTGCTTTGTAAACACATATAGTTTAGTGTATTTGCTAGCTGTCAGATAGTTACCGCGTACTTTTGGATGATAGTCAGTCTAACAGATATATACATACATACGTGCTGCTGTAATAGTCTTTCTATTTACAATGTAGAATAGATAAACTTAAAATGTTGAAACTTCGTATACTAGTTACCGTTATATGCGAAAATAAATGTGTTGTAATTATAATAAGAGAATATAATTAATTTAGAAAATATGCCGGTTTAATTATTAATAAAATAAGGAATCACTACTAAATACAAATGAATAAGATGTAACTTATTTTAGAAGCAAAGAAATATAAACAAAAAAAGGTTTAAAATATTTATCAAAGTCCATTAGGAATTTATCAAAAATAAAAATATCGGTATTTTGAAACTTCTTGAATACAAGTATTACTTTAAAGTTAATGACAACATTACAAGGTGCAATTTTATGTATGTATATGTATTTAATCGCTTAAGGTATTCTGTGTACGTATTTCGACAACTAGGTTGTCATTATCAGCAGATAATTAAACAGTGTCGCACCTGAGAAAATACGGCGTATACGTATTTCGACAAACAAGGTGTCATCATCAACAGACAATTAAACAGTATATTTGTTATTTGCTGATGATGAAAACTTATTTGTCGAAATACGTATACGCCGAAGTTTTCCAGGTGCGATACTGTTTAATTATGTGAAAACGAAAATTAATGTGGAAAGGGGTTATATATCAACCTTAAGTGATTAAGTTAATCAGCCACGGGCTCCATCAAAATTACCTATGTACATATATGCACATATGTATGTATACATATACCATGCTTTAATTTAAATTTAAATTGAGGATCCGATAAGGTTTTCAATTCATCAGCGTAATAAATAGTAAGAACATATTTACTCGTTTCAAATTAATTTGTGGATTTAGAATATTACTTATATAACAATTTATTTGCATCAATAAGTACCTCAGGGTCTGTCTCTCTAGTCTTGTGTCTTTTCTTTCTGGGATGTTCACTACTTTTTTAATTAGTTAGGACAGTCTAGTCTCGGTTTTACATCATCTACGTAAAATGTAGATGACGTAAAATCGTATTATAAAAATCAAGTGCTTACCCTGGAAGTCTATTATTGTTTTGTTGATACTGAGTTGTAAGTTATTTTGTATATATAGACAAAGCATCATTATAGATATCCCTATTGCTAATGAAGAATCGATGACAAATAGCACTATGAGGTTGTTTACTACGTTTGACAAATCATTTATATTATATAAAGTCAAAAAAGTAAAGGTCTCAGAAAAGACTCTTCAAAGACTTCATACTCTACACTTTTTTAATAAGATTTTATTTTCCTGATTCTTCAAAATATACAACACATTGCTTTTTAACTTGTAAGTAGGATTAAAACTAAATATTTTCCCTCTCAATGCCATTCTATTCAATTTTACTAGTAATATGATGTTTGCATTATTAATATCGCTAATAATTTCTTTCATGAATTAATCGCTCTTGCTGTAGATCTACCATATCTTTCGATAATTTTTTTGCAATTATCTATGATATTGTTTGATATATAAAGATACTTATCTCAACAAAGATTAACTTTTAAATTGCTTTTGAAATATCGGAAAGCAGATCTAGTAGCGTATAATTTTTACACACCTCTCATAAATTAAAAATTTTCCAGTTGAAACTGTTTACAACGAATTTTTAAATTTTTTAATTTCCGTTTTGTTCGTTAAAAGTAGTGATCATATATACATATATATTACAACGCGATACCCTACAAGTAGCTTGGAATAAGCTTTCACAGGTGAATGCTTATTAAAAGCATGCGTGGGACGAATAGTAGAATGTATTCGTTTATATGGAGCGGCAACTCATTATTAAATTTTCTCTATAAATGGTAATAATTTTATAACACGGTTATGTTTCTAATAAAATGTTCTCCTGTGGAATCTCTTCCAAGCAGCTTGTAGGGTATCATGTAGCCGTTGCAAATTCATTGGAAGGTTAGGAAGCATACCAACTCTTCTACCTGTCATATTCCAGACATGTCCTGTGGGTGTTAGGTCTGACCGCACAGGTCTACTAGGTATGTTGATGTTGGTCTCTTGCAGAAGTCGCAATGTAACAATTGTAGGTAAATAATGCGATTATATCTTTTATAATTTAGTACAGTAGTGGAAATTGGGCTGTCTAAACAAAACATATTAGCAAAATTAATGACATGGAAATGGTGCATCTTAAGTGAAACAAAATAGGGTAGAAAAAGCGATTATAGGTTTAGATAAATGATTCGACGAGAACCAATTTCAAAAACATAAGGACATAACAATTAGATTGGTCTGGACATGTAGTTCCGATGGACCCAAACAGAGTACCAAAGAAAATAATGGAGACATTAACAAGGAAGAAAAGGAGTAGAAGTAGATTTAGGAAATAATGGATTTAACAAATAGTTGAGATAGGGAGACAGAGAAAACAGTGGACATTAAAGTTATGCTAAGAAATTGAATACAATAGAAAAAATTATCAAAATCCGGCGCTTGATGAAAAAAATAAAGAAGAGAGATTATTAAATAAATAATTGCTCTTTATAAAATCTCTACATTTCATTACATATTAATTTAGTATTATAAGTACCTATATAAAAGACTAATACGAAATATTTAAAAAATTCTAAATATTTATGTAGACTTTGTTCTATTATGAACATGCATTATCCGTCGAAGAAGAGTAACCTATTCTTTCAATGAAACAGTGAGTTTTTTCCAATTATATATTTCTATTTACAGTCAATATTATTTAAATATGTAATTTCGTTTACAAAAAAATAAAACAGTTTTTGCAAAAATTATTATATTAGTACATATAATCAAGGTATATATAAAACTTAATTTGACATTAATTATAAATCCAGTTACTATTATAAAATATATAAATAATATTTAAAAAGAGTACTCTCAACGTCTACCCACAATAGTACAGTCAGGGAATAATAGGTTTATAATAAAAACTTTTAGAGCGTTTCCGTCACACATCGATGATGTAGTATCGATTTTATATACCATCCTTGGAATACGTGTCTTAAATAAATATTTATTTTGTAAATGCCCTTGTGTCCATATCGTAAATAGAAGTGAATAAAAGTAGGGTGGCTCTTGAATAAACATCTCAAATGTATAGGTATTTGAATGTACAAACGCATCTGTCTAAAATGATGGTATTGATGCATGATGCATTCCTTTATTCTTCATTTTTATCTATATATACATATTAAAATTTTGACAATACATAAAAATTATAACATGAATATAAAAAATGTAAAAATCTAGTGTTTCGTTTTTGTTTTAGGAATAAATAGCAAATACTTAATAAAATTTTATGTAAAAATACATTATTAAGTCAGAAAGAAAGAACAATATGACATATTAAATAATAAAATTTAAAATCCATTTGCGTATTATATAGGCGAATGGATTGGTGATATGCAGGTGAATTTTTTACTACATGAAAATGTCGATTTTTGCTTTCGATTTTTTACTTGAAAAATTCACGGTATATACTCAAGAGTTATTATTACGTCTAAGCTCGTAGTACGACTTAAGGTCTCTGGCTCTCACTATCCATTTAAACGAGTAAGAAAACCAAGAAAAGTCTATTTAGTTAGCTCGTCGTGCGGTTTGGTGCCGACACCCCCGATATAATAAGCCTGTAACTTGCCACTGAGCTATCAATTGGTTTCATAATCATAAAGTATTCATCTGAAAGATTACAGGAACCAAAAATAATTATGCAAGTGCGATTACAAATCAGTTTAATGTTTCAAGTAAGGTTTATATATATATATATATATATATATATATATATATATATGTCCGTATGTATATATTGTAATTCATAAATTTTGTCAATATATTTTGATTCAACATTATGGAAAGTTTTGACACCGCTCTGTGTCTATATTACCATTTTCTAAGTGTCAAAATTTACAATGTTGATTGTGTAAAATCTACTGTAGTGGTCTCGAACATATTTTTTTTCACATAATTTACCATTTTTTGATACAAAGTCATATACAATTAATATCATTTTAAGAGTATATAGTATGGTGTGAAAACTTGTACCTATTATTGTTAAATTTGACAGCAAAATATTTGCTACTTATACCCTATTAAATTTACTCACAAAGTTTTTCATTTAAAAATAATACATTTTCATATTATATTAGTAAGTATATTTTATTGCGAGGCAGTTGTTTTACAAGATTTTTAAAATTATTTGCCTAGAATAGGATTAACAATCAATTACAACCTATGCTAAATAATTTAGCATAGTTCTCAATTGATTGCTAAAAAATTATTAATGTTTGTATATTGAACTTTCTTCACTAAATACGTTTTTAAATTTAATAAAGAAAATGTATAAATAATTAATAATTTATATAACCGTGGATTATTCTTTAGGATGTAGATACCACTCTTTCATATACTAACAGTTTTCGCTTACAGTCACTCTGTCGAAATAAAATTGAAAAATATTAGATTAAACACATATTTTCTATAAGCAAGTGATTTTACTATACAATCTAACATTTTTAAGTTAACCTGTTTAGATCAGTTTTATTTAGAATGAAGAAATGTACTTGTATTTATTGTATACCACAAAATTTACGTTAGATTCAAAATCTATGTATTCCATTTTCTTCTTGATGTAGATATGCAACTGTTTTAGACTTTTTATCGAGATTACTGGTTTCTATGGTTATTTTAAAAGTGTCTTATAAAACAACTTTTTCTCTTTCTTTACTATGGCTATATAAACATAATAAAAATAACGTTTTACTTATAGTACTTATAGACGAGAGTTTTTTGAAAGAACGAGTGTAAGATAGAACAAATTTCGTTTAAATGTATTTTTTACGAAATTTAATCATTGTAATAGAAGAAAAATCTAGTTTATTTTTATTAATGTTCATTGGAATTGCTTTATTTACCGATGAATTCCGTTAAATACCGGTTTTTTTGTAATTTAAAAGATTTAATAATTTTTCTAAATTTTATCTCATTAAAGTATTTCATGTTATTTAGCATTGTCAAGCATGAACATGTTGAAACTTTTATTAGGGAACCAAACCAGAAAAAATCTGGGGAAGAGCTTTCGCTGGAAAGGAATCAGTTTAGGATAATAACAGGATTCAGTTCCTGAACAAAATTGGCAGATATAATGGAGACTTTAGTTGTAATGTTCATACGGTTCTATAAACGATCAATCATGCCTTGCACAAATATAAGGTACTGGATCACAACATACAGTGGCCAACTGTCTTTCTGCATTTGAATAGACTGATGTATGTTAGGAGATATGAGTACTGGATTGGATGCACTAGGTACATAAATTCACAATAAGTCAATAAAGTTTCAGTGCTCTAATGAAACGACCAGATGAAAAATATTTAGTAGAATAATATACGTTTGCGTCCGCTGTTACTAAGGCTTTTATATGCGATCGTGTAATTATCTCACGAAACCCTTAACTACAGAGACATTATACTATGTAACTATATATTGTGTAAAAATAAATAGGAATATGTTTCTCTTGTGGTATTCATTCTATCTACACTAACAAATTGTTGTGGAGAGAAATTACAAGTGCTTTCTTAAATATATTTGATACAAGGGAAACGATTTTTATCTACTCAGGTGTAGTAATTATAGGTATAGGCGTAGTAATTATAGGCATAGGTGTACTGGATTGGGTACAGTGGCCCTGAATGGGCGCAGAAAACCGCACAGTACGTTTTCTATTTAAATTAATTGAAGGTAATGTATACGGTTCAGTGTTAGTATCACATGTTTGATTGGCAGTTTCTTTTAAAATGATCACATACACATATAAATTTACATATGATACTTATGCTTTACAAAATTACTATAGAATTACATGTCGTATTTTAAAATTTTTAGTAATAAAAATTGTGCGGGAGCATCCAAAATGCGTCTATAGCTGCAATGGTTATTTTTATATTGCCATTTTTTTGTATAAATTACGTCAATTCTTGAGACTGTTCTGCTTGCAATAAAAATATTTAATGTTCTCTCAATTCAGTTATGATATTTTTCTTCTTTTTTCCCAGTTATGTGACTGACAGAATATATTTTTGGACAAACGCATCTTGTTTATTATGTATCTAAAACTGTATTGTATTTTGTACTTTTTGTATTAAGTAATACGTATGGTAATTTTTGGCAAATCAAAACCTATATTGTTTTGATTTCTTTATGTTTTAATGTTGTTTGCGTTTTCTTATAGATATTTAAGAAGACTTCTCTTTTATGCCTGTAAATATATATTACTGAATTCTTCATTAACATTACTTTTTCTTTAAACTACTGAATATTTCCTAAAAGATATATTCTACTGCCTTTATTGTTATATACATAGTTGGAGATTAAATACGTATCTAACTTAATATAGTGTTTTTAATAATAATGGCAAATATGTTCAATATATTGTATTTACATTTAACGTCTACAAATAACGAATATATTCATTTAGATACATACGTATATTAATGACACATATTTATGTACGAACTAATAAAAGCAATGTATATTTTGAAATATAAACGGTGTAAACATAATTTACAACATATGAAATGGAATTAAAAAATATATATTTATATATATTTTAAATAAATTTTCGGTTTGAAACCTTAATTTTGAATGAAAATAAAAATATCTCATATAATAATTAAAACTTTAATTCCGAAATAGAAATATATATATTTTTTTATATTTTTTTAGTCTCGCGATTGATGGGTAGTACAGCAGCTTCGGCTAATATGGGCCACGGCTTAAATACAGGAATGCCTGGACTAGGCGCATGTGCAGTCCCTGACTCCAAACCTATGCAGTTTCCCCTCGCACAGAGACGGAAGAGGCGTGTCCTCTTCACACAGGCACAGGTAAACTGGCACCCCACCCCATATTATAATTCTCCTATCACATGTAGGAAAATTTTCATTGCTACAACTGGGCTTTTTGGGAGTAGTTTCTTTAAGAAATACTGAAAAATTTATTTTAGATATGCAGTGTTTTGGAAACGTCCTAAATATAAGATTATTAATAAATATCTAATAAGTAAACATCACAAAAACTAGTGTTTCAAGTGCTACATGTAATAAAGTGAAATTTGAGAACATATTTGTGTAAAATAGATAAAATTAATAAGGTATGGTATTAAGTAAATCATCATTTTGAATATTTACTTAAACTTAATTGCGGAAATTGAATTAAGGATTGTTAACGTTTGATTTCTGAATTTTTTTCTTTCGCAAAAAGCCTTACAGCATTTTAGGATTTCCTATTAAACTCTATTAAGGAAGCTACTAAAAAAACAATGTGATTTAATAAAATATTGGAGTAATTGCTCATAATAAGTACATTTGAGGTGCTTCGACTTTTGTTTGCTTTTTAAATTAATATGTAAACTTTCAGAAATGTAATTATTTTATTTTAATTATTATTTTTTCTTAGTATCAAATAACGGATTTTTTTTAATGTAGCTGAATTCAATTTAAATTGAATTCTTGACTTTCTTGTATTAGTTCTTTTACTTTAATTTTTTCTTCAGACATTTTAAGATTTCAATGTCACATTGAGTTAATAATTCTGATTTTAAACCTAATTAATGTTTAACTTTAATAGCTTTAGACAGAGTATTACTGACTATTGTAAATTTGATATAATTATCCGCAATTTTAAATATTATTTATGTCGTAGTTTCCTTTCTTACTATAATTGTTATGTTGGGGTGTCTGGGCCTTTTTTCCATGTTGTTGTGTTTGATTTCTTGCTCTATTTTTACTATATTTTTTTTCAGATTGATTATACATATACGTTTTGATAATTCAATGTAAAGCCTCCCACACACACACACACACACACACATATATATGTATGTGTCTGTCTGTCTATATATATATATATATAACGCGCGAACGTGCATGCACACATACATACATATGACAACTTTAGTTTGTACTTTTATTGTTATTCTTTTAATTAGTTTCTTCTATTACATATAAAATTAAATGAAATTTAGTTAATATGGCCCTTAGTATAGACCGGGACAGTGGAGTTAAACGGCGGAGTCAATCTTTTGCTTAAACTTACTGTTAGAAAATTATTGTAAATATATAGGAAATTACATTTAAGCCTCCTATCAATTGTGATGAATAGCAAGTGTAGTTCAGTATTAACTTTCAAATAATGTTACTGTTTATATGGCTTGATGCAGTACTAACCGGTTAAGGAAATGGACACTTGTTCAAAAGATAAGCAATATCGCAAATTGCAGGCTTACAAACAATATTTGTCGCATATAGCAAATTATTTTAATAGCGTGCGTATAGTTCTTGTACTCATTGTATTTTCATTTGTGTAGACCGCTGTATAACCGCTGTTTAACTCCACTATCCCTGTCCTTAGTTTAGTTAGCTGAGGTAATGAAAAAGAGCACTACATTCATCAAGTGTACGTAATATAATTAATTAATTAAATCTAAGTAAATTGCAATGAAATACGTGATAATACCAGAATTTATTTGCAGGTTTATGAATTAGAGAGGCGATTTAAGCAACAGAAGTATCTCTCAGCCCCAGAAAGAGAACATTTAGCGTCTCTCATTCATTTAACGCCAACCCAAGTAAGTAAATTATATTTTAAGGTGGATACAAATTAATAAAACACTTTTTATACTAATCACTTTTTAAAAAGTATACATATATTGATGATGATACTTATACATGAACATTTAGTTAAGTTTGAAACGATTTTCCCACTATTTTCAGTCCAGTATATTACCCTTAAAATACTGTTTCTCTAGTGAATTAACATTATTTAACATTTGATTACAAAATCCAAGTACGATACATAAACTTATAATTTAGAGACGAAACTCAAATATATGTGTGAGTAAAAAACTTAAAAAATATAATTTAAATATTTAAAGTTCAATTGTTTATATATATATATATATAACACATGGATCAATAAGTCCCGAGACTAACAATGAAAACAACATTTTTTTTTGCAAAATTTTTTTATTCATCAACATAATCACCTTTTAGGGTGATACAATGGTTCCAACGCTTTTCCAATTTTTCAATACCATGTGTATAAAAAAATTTATCTTTCGCTTCAAAATAAGCTTCAGTTTCAGCGATGACCTCCTCATTTGAGCCGAATCTTTTTCCCTGGAGCATTTTTTTAAGATCAGCAAAGAGCCACTAGTCACTGGGGGCTAAATCTGGCGAATATGGGGGGTGGGGAAGCAGATCAAAACCCAATTCGTTCAATTTTGCCATTGTTTTCATCGACTTGTGGCAGGGTGCATTGTCTTGGTGAAAAAGGATTTTTTTTCTCTGCATGTGCGGTCGTTTTTTTGCGATTTCCTCCTTCAAAAGCACCAGTAAGTCAATATAATAATCACTGTTGATCGATTTACCTTTTTCGAGGTAGTCAATGAAAATCACGCCATGTGTATCCCAAAAAACTGACGCCAGGACTTTGCCAGCTGACTGCTGCGTTTTCGGACGTTTCGGACGGCTTTCGCCAGCTGTGCGCCACTCAGATGACTGCCGCTTCGACTCTGGAGTGTAGTGATGTATCCATGTTTCGTCCATGGTCACGTAACGACGCAAGAAATCTTTTTTGTTGCGAGTAAATAGCGATAAACAGCTTTCTGAATCATCGACTCGTTGCTGTTTTTGTTCCATCGAGAGCAATCGCGGCACCCACTTGGAAAAAACCTTTTTCATGCTCAATTTTTCATGAAGGATAGTAAATACACTTCCATATGATATCTGTGTCATCTCAGCAATCTCACGGAGCTTCACTTTACGATCTTTCATTATAATTTTTGTCACTTCACTCACATTTTCCGGTGTAACGGCTTCCACATGTCTACTCGAGCGTTCCGCGTCATTTGTGTCGGTACGACCACGTTAAACTCGGCAAACCACCGACAAATCGTTGCTTTTGATGGACAAGAGTCCGGGTAACATTTTTCAATCCATTGTTTTGCTTGCGTGGTGTTTTTACCCATTAAAAAACAATGTTTTATCAGAACACGAAACTCGGTTTTTTCCATTGTTTAAACAAACTACAAAACGACTTTACTCCAACCTCGATAACTCAGCTGTTTCTGGTCCGATCGACTTAAAATTTTGACACGTTTCAAGCAAAGGTTAGTACTCTAGAAAGACGTGGTTACTGGTTTACTACGAGCGCCATCTATGGGTTAGTCTCGGGACTTATTGATCCATGTGTTATATATATATATATAAGTATATATACATGTATATAATTTTACGACCGTACTTAATCCGAAGAAAACAGTGTTAGTGGGTGTTCGGTCTGTTATGTCAACAAAAAGTTTATTCAAATGCTCAATATTTCGCTATTTATTTATAGCACCCTTAGGAGCTATTACTTACCACAATTTCTAATTAATTTACATCATAGTCGAATATACTAAAATTTTGTTACTCTCTATGCAATTTATGATTACTAATGTAACTATGGATCTCAGGGGGGGGACCCTTTGGAGTTTGTAGCAATTATAACAACAATAACGTTGAAATAACCAGCTTAAAATATTTCATTTCATTATATTTCATACAGTGTAGCATTCATATAATATATAATTCTCGCCTAATGAATTACATAAGAATATTAATACTTGTGCTTAATATATATATATGTGTGTGAATTAATGTTTTATTTCAAATTTATTAAAAGCATCGAAAGAAATGATTGCGAGGACATAATGAAAATCTGATAATCTAAATTCCACAGATGGGCCTGCTAGATCGCGCAACATTGTACCAAAAGTAAAGCAGATTATAGATGTATATATAATAAAATCGCTCCCATTTTTAAAATGTAATTGAATCTAAAGAGGTATTTCACAAAACTTATCTCCTAATACATTAAACGGCTAAATTACCGCCCAACACATCCATAATAATATGTCAAGTACAAAGGGTACTAGGAAAGTTTTGCAATATGACGCAACAATGAATCATAGGAAGCTGCTTGTTGCTGCATGTTGAGACATGTTCATACGTGCGTAGTAGCCGTCGCGCCATGTCGATGGGCTCAGTTATTCATTAGCAGTGAGAGTGTAACGTGCTTGTGATGGCATCGTGGTCACTAAATGAGATAAGCGCAGTTTTGCGTTATAATTTCGTGCGTGGTTTAAACATAGACCAATGCTTCGAAGAAATGACTCTTGCACTAGGTGATGTTTGTCCACATCGCACAATGATAGTCAGGTGGTATAGAGAATTCCAAAGGGGAAATTTAACGGTGGAGGATGCTGAGAGACCGGGACGGCCACGAACGTCAATTACAGAGAAAACATTACTACTGTAAGGAAAATGCTTGGCGACAGATAGAGGGTAGTTCGAGCCTAAATGCACCAGCAATTGGTTTGATACTGCATGATCATTTGCACGTGAAGAAACTTTGTTCTCTCTGGGGGCCTCGACTGAAGAGCAAGTGACACGACATGTGACTTGGTGCCGGGAGATGCTAAAAAAGTTTAATAAGGGACAATTTCGGTATATGAACAACATCGTGACAGGTGACGAGACTTGGCTGTACTATTACGACGTGCCGACCAAAGTTTGGGTCTTTGATGATGAGGATACACCCGTAGTTGTCAGAAAATCCCGATCTATAACGAAGAAAATGATAGCTGTATTTTTCAAATCGAGTGGAATTGTGGAACGCGTCGTTTTGGATACACAGAAGACAGTCACGGCTAAGTGGTATACTGAACTGTGCCTGCCTAAAGTCATTGGATCTATGAAGAACCTGCGGCCAAAGTCAAGAATGGACACCTCGTTTCTCCATCACGATAATGCTCCAGCTTCATTCTATCGTGTCTTGTAGAAAAAACTGCCTCATATATGAGGGTAATTACGATGTTTTATATATTGTAGATACTAAGTATCTGCAAAGCTGTGTACACTGTAAAAAGGAATTTTTAGTGTGTCATATCTATTACATAAGATTGTTGTGCTATGAGCGTTTCAAATCATTACAAATCTTTGTGAAACTTATTTGTACTTCCAAGAAAAATAAGCAAGCAAAACGAAAATTGTTGAAAAGTTGAAGATTAAGTAAAGGAAAATGGAGATTCTTCTAAAAAACTAAAAATAAATAAACAGAAGGTTACTAAGAAAAAAAGGATCATATTCAAGCTATATCAACACAAAATGCAGGAGAAATTGAAGCAACGTTACAGTTTAAACAAAAGTGTAATTGGGCAATGCAAGATATGCCTAAAGTTAGATGAGGAAACCCGATTAAAGATATTATTGAATGGTTTGAGAAATCTTACACACCAATTTTTATCGTTCAACACTTTAAAACCACAAAAACCGTTCAGGAAAAATTAACGCAAATATTTTAAAATTTTTCAGGGTCCGTTATTAATTAATTATTCATTAATAATAAAATTAATGTAATTAAAACAAGAAAAATTATAAGAAGAATACGAAAAGCATATTACGGAAAAAAATACAGGTAAAGAAGGCCAAAAAAGTATCGAAGAGGAGGCACTTAATGACTTTAATCTTGTAAATTATAATAAAGATTTGTAAGATTATACACTTGCCCTAGAAACATGTTGAATAAGATACATAGTAAAAGAAAAATACTATATAAAATTTTTCGAACACTGAAAAGCTTGCGAAATCAGTGTTCATCTTTTCTATTGAATGCTTTGTATAAACTAAAAATTCGTGGTTACAGCATTTTACATTGTGTCCAATAATGGGAAATATCGAAGATATTTTCTGCATTTCTCTAACTACTTTCGCACTAATAATAAGGAGGATATAGTACAGTGTAATATTCTTCCCATGCAGGTGATCCTTTCCTTCTTTCTCAACACTTTCAACATAGTGATTTTTTAGATTAAAAGATTTACAACTACTTCTGAAATATGAAACCTAATAAAGTGCAGAAAAATTATGATACACCTAGAAAAATAACTGAAGATAAAAATGTTCATTGTTAACAGTTAAAATAATTGAAGTAACAGGCTAAGAAATCTTTTGTGAGAAAAGGGTACGAAATAAATGTATTTATACATATTTGATGTAAAGTCAGTAGCTACACTGAAAAAAGACAGAGTCTACCGGAGTTGGACATTTTCACGATAGGCGTCCATTTACAGATAAGGCATTAAACAAATTACAGAGACGGCTAAAGATTTTAATTTTATTTAAGAAAATTAAATTAAGAAGATACGATGTGACGATAAACGTAAAAGGTAATAGTAAATACAGTGCGCGCAAATTTATCTGCTTCTCTGAACTTAATAGGGAAGAAAATAAAGTATAGCAAACAAGAGCGAACTAAAGTATAGACGGAGATAAAATATAAATCAGTGATTCTATGACTGAAGAACAAAGGGAAGCACATAAGAAAATCAGATAGAAAACTTATGAACAAATTATGAGATTGTATTTATGAAGTTAATAGTGGAAGAATAGATTTGTAAATGCAGCAAACTGACGGATAAATTAGGAAAAATAAAACGAGAAGTACTAGTAAAAATATAAAAAACTAACAGAAATGAGATTCGTAAATTCCAAGCAACGAAACTTATTATGAGTAGAGGTAGGTGAAACTAAAATAGTGGCGAAGGAAGAACAAACATCAGGAGCATATTTGAAGAAGCTCTAAAGAAAGAAAGAAAGAAAAATGGATAGCCAGAGTTTTTTTAATAATGGGAGAGGTAATAGAAAATCAGGATTAGGACTGATAACGAATAATAAATTTTAAAATAGTATTGTTGAATTCGAGGAAATACTAGATATATTATGTATGGTAAGTAGGAATAAGAGAAAAGTATGGGAAACTGAACTTAATATACGCATAGGCACTATCCGAAGATAAAGCTCGTAATATCAAAACAATTTTTTATGAAGAGCTTGATAAAATCATCAAGGATTCCAAAATACGATATAAAAATACGTGATGATGTGAACGTAAAGATAAGAGAAGTAGGGAATATGTTAGTGATAATGGAAAGAGGATAATATAAAGTGTATTATAAAATGATATGAAGGCATTCGATCATAGAAATACATATATATACATATATATATATATATATATATATATATATATATATATATATATATATAAAGAAGGAGAGTATCCTTCGCTACTTTATAAAAGCAATAATTTTAAATATCTGGAAAATGCTAAGCTTAATACAAGATACTGAAAAATTTCCGGACGAATAGAATCAAGTCTTAATTCCATCGTTACATAAAAGATAAACAAGAAAAGATTACAATAACTAAGTACACTTACAGAAAATTATCAGACACTATCTAAACAAATATCATAAATAGCTTGTAGGAGAGTACATTAAAACAATATCCATGAACAGAACTTAGTTATATACCAAATTTATCGATCTATAAACAAGCACTTGATTCGATCAAAATGAATATGATGCAATGAAAAAAGTAGAAATACTGGACAATTTGAGGAACTAATATTAGGAGGGGTATCAAAAAGAATTTACAGTGACAAAAGAATTGAGAGTCAGAGATCCTTTATCTATGGTACTCTTTAATTTTATACAAGTAGCCATTCTGAGAGAAAGCGGTATAAGAACGAAGGAACTAAGAGTAAATATCGTATATATATATATATATAGTGATCGGTTGGTATTTTTGGCTAGATTTAGAAAAGAACTGAAAAGTACGTTTAAATTTATGAAAGAAACATCAAATGGTTTAAAAATTAACAATAGAAAAATGGAGTTGCAAAGAAAAGTGAATATGAATCGAATAAGCTCTAGAACAAATGAGGGCGAGCTTGTCGAAACATCGAGTAACTGAAGGTTCTTCTCAGAATCAGCTCCGCAATCATATTATTTCCCGAAAGAAGCATTTGACATACTACTGCAGAGCCGTCAAGAGTAATTTGTATACAGTGTGTATTAGCCAAATGGAATAAATTCGATAATAATTAAATGGAAGGGTGTTCGAAAAAAACGCTCGGACACGTCGATTGGGATTTTTAGTTGCGTATTTTTTTAAATAAAAAGTTTATATACAGGGTGTGTCATGTAAAAGTGGTCAATACCAACTTTCTTATTTTAAATGCAACACCCTGTCAAATATTAAATTTTTGGATTCTTTAGAAAATTCCAGACATATTTCATGTACAATATCCTATACCTATCTTCGACTGTTTCGGAAATATTAAATGTTTTCAGATTAATAATTTTGTTTACAATTAAAATAAGATTTTCACATAATAGTTTGCTTACCGAACTATTAAGTGAAAATCTTTAATTGTACTTCGTTTTAAAATACCTTGCCTTAGCAAAGTGTTGTCAGTGTCATAGTGTTGTCAGTATCATAATTGTTTGAATTTCGTTAACTACATTTCAGCAAAATGGTTCATTTAACAGAAATGCAGAAAATAACAATTCTGTAGATGATTGGTTATGGAGATAACATACGGACACAAATGGAGGTTGCTCACTTATTTCATGAGAAATTTCTAAATTTGCCGCCTATATCCCAAGGAAAAATTAGTAAAATAGAAAAGCAGTTTCGCGAGTTTGGACATGTAAGGCAAATAAAAAAAGCAGCTGCGAATGCAGTAAGTAATGATACCAAACCTGATATTGTGTTTGAGTTTGAAGAAAACCCGCATACTTCTAGTAGACAAGCAGCATCAATGTTCGATGTTTGCCATTCATTGATTACTCGCACATTAAAAGAAAATAAAATGCATCCCTATAAAATTATACCAACTCAGGAGCTCATGGAAGACGACTTTGATAGGAGAACGTATTTTTGTGAACAGATGATGACAATGTTAGATAACAATGTGATCCAATTAGAAGATATTTTATTTTCTGATGAGTGTACCTTTACGCTTCACGGTCATGCTAATCGTCAAAATTACCGCTATTGGTCCAGGGAAAATCCTCAGAGGACGAGGGAAGAACATACGCAATACCCTGAGAAGGTTAATGTTTGGGCAGGAATTGTTGGAGATCATATCGTAGGTCCTTTTTTCATTGATGGAAATTTGAATTGCGACAATTATTTAGCATTGCTTTAAAATAATCTCGTGCCAGCTTTGACAAACTTATATCCTGATCTAGCAAACCCACAAGTTCCAGCAAATACGATGTGGTTCCAGCAAGATGGAGCACCACCCCGTTACCAAATCAATGTCCGGCAGTACCTCAACCAAATATTCCCGAATCGGTGGATAGGTAGGCGAGGATCGATGGAATGGCCAGCACGATCCCCTGATCTAACGCCATTAGACTTCTTCTTATGGGGATATGTCAAGAGTATAGTATACAAAACTAAACCCCTCGACTTAAGCTGACTTAAGAAGACGAATAATAGTTGCAATTAGATCGGTCACACCTGAGATGTTGAGCAACGATAGAAAAAATTTTTATTTAAGATTAGGATATTGTCAAGACGTTTGCGGCGAACACTTTGAACATCTCCTACAGAGACATTAATGTTTTTCTTGTTATTTTTTACATTATCAAAAATTTTTCAAATTAATCTGAAAACATTCAATATTTCCGAAACAGTCGAAGATAGGTATAGGACATTGTACATAATATATGTCTGGAATTTTCTAAAGAATCCAAAAATTTAATATTTGACAGGGTGTTGCATTTAAAATAAGAAAGTTGGTATTGACCACTTTTACATGACACACCCTGTATATAAACTTTTTATTTAAAAAAATACGCAACTGAAAATCCCAATCGACGTGTCCGAGCGTTTTTTCGAACACCCTTCCATTTAATTATTATCGAATTTATTCCATTTGGCTGATACACACTGTATATGTACATTTTTGATTTTTTATAAAAATTAAAAATCAAAAAAAAATATGTGTAAATAAATATAATACTTGCAGAAATTTAGTTTTGATCTTTAAGACTTATTATTTAAATTATTATTACATTACGTCCTTATTAAAAAAATATTAACATCATTATCATATCAAGACATGTAACGAAACAATAATGTATTTAATGTCCAAAAAATAGTTACACCATTTTGTATTCGCACAATTAATTTATTATAATACATCAACTGTCGTTATGCTCCGCCACAAACTGAAAGACAACAATTTGTCGATCAGCCCCCAGCTCTATTTTATATCACGCTCACCTATCAATGCATTTCAATTTAATTGCTATTTAACCGTGTCAGCGGGAGATGCAATGATAAGCGACAATATGACGTGTTGGAAAAATCATTTAGGGGGTGTTTTCGGATACTATCGTGTGGGGATGCATTGTATGTGAAGTGAAGTATTGTGATGGAAGAACCCCACGCCAACAAGAGCAAAATCAGCAACAGCCCATACTACAATGCAGCCAGTTCCAGAACAAACTGAATTAAGGAGGGCTTGGTTGTCCAGTATATATAGTCTATATACTCATACAACTACCGGCTCAATCAAGCAGACTTTCGAGTACTTATTGTATTCGAACCAGGAGAAACCAGCTGTCGTTCGTAATTCTGTGCATAGTCCTAAAAAACATTTTCGGATTTTCAAGTGGTGATATTATGTCTGCTCTATTGCACACACAGAAATCGTTACATCATAAACTTGATCTTATATACAAGAATGTGACAATTTAAATATTCTGTACACTATTGCTTAATATTTCAGGAATATTCGTTATTAACACTATACTCAATAAATATAATTCAAAAAATTTTACCTAAGTATAAAATCTGATGGTCATACTTAATATTCTTTTGCATTGTTTATAGTGAATAAAATAAATTTTAATAAATTAAAGAGATACTTACTTTGGTCTTATGTAGTGCAGTGTATAATTTTTTTTTATAACTATTTAAAAACTCGTTTAAATTACTCTTAATCTCATTCAAATTCGTACTACGCTATGATGATAGTTACTTACAATATACATACATATCTTCCGGCTATGGTATTTAATGAACCATTTTGTAATAATTTTTAAATAAACCCTACATAGATATACATATGTTCATTGGTAGTTATTTTTAAATTCTATATATTCTTTTAACATAATTCAATGAATTTATACTATAGTTTATCGCTATAATTACAGTAAATTCAATTCTATTAGATTTGCCATTATATTTGCTAATTGATCATTTAATTTTTTTACTTCTTATGAAATAAAAGTATATATATATATATATATATATATATATATATATATATATATTAACTTTGAATAAAATATGACCTTATTTACATGATCAAACAATATAACATTCATTTTTAGATATTAACTTTAATTAAACAACATAATAAATATCTTAATCCTTTACTTTCTTTTAGTATTTAAAAAGAAATTTAAATGCTTAAATTGATATAACATACTTTCTTAAACAATTTCGGCTATTTTTATTTTAAATATATTAATGTTTTTCGATACCATTCTATATATATCTTTCCCGCTATTATTTAAATATACATATCTCCTTTCGTTAGTTCTTCTACCTAGTTCATTATAAATGTCATTTCCATTTCATATAGAAGTCCTACATGCGCACCATCCATTTCATTTATAACATATTCTTTCTTGGTTAATAGTATTTGTTTACACTTATTATATTTTACTTTAATAGTTTATTTTACACTTTTAATAATTTTGTTATGGCTTGTACGTCCATATGGTTGTTTTGTAATAAATAATATTGGCTTTAATACTGTATTAATAAACATTGTAGGTATAGATGATTTCTCTCAATATTTATTTTTAACGTTTTTTTCTTTTCAGCAAGTAATTATATGTTTACTGGGCATTACACTGCACTCTTCTATTTTTTAAATGTTAGTCATATTTATAAGGTTTTAGACACTCTTGTATATCATTAATAAATTGAGTTCATTATAAATTTTTAAATTACATTATTATTTCAATACATCGTTACTTTTACTGTATAAAATATTTAAACGTTTCACTTAAATGTGCTTTAAATATGTAAACATTAGCGTAACCGCATTGTTTTTTATGAATTTCATTTTTTATTTACAATCTATAATGTTTACCTTATCATATTCTTTTTTATTTTTTACTTTATATACATTATTATCTGCTACCCTCTTTTCCTTTTAATTTAAAAAATCAATTATATATTCTATACATGTAAACACATTATAAATTTCCATATTTTCCATTATTTTGCAAATAAATTCATATTAGACATTAAACTCCTTTTTCCAATACAATAAGCAATTTTCAACACATGTACAGTGATACTTTTGAGAAATATTTTTATTAATTCAAATTGTTGGCATCTCCTCTCCGATTCTTATCTTTAACCAATATTATTTTTCCTTATATTAACTGATACTTTGTTTTTTTATAAGGCTTTATTTTATATCAAGACCATGAAATATTCTATCAACCTTTATTAATTTATATATATATATATATATATATATATACACATAATAATTTATAAATATTCAATGTATCCCTTATTATGTATCCATAAGTAAGTGCTTAGAATTTAACTAGAATAATACGATACTTATTTATTTTACACACACCCACACCCACACCCACACCCACACCCGCACCCGCACCCGCACCCGCACCCGCACCCGCACCCGCACCCGCACCCGCACCCGCACCCGCACCCGCACCCGCACCCGCACCCGCACCCGCACCCGCACCCGCACCCGCACCCGCACCCGCACCCGCACCCGCACCCGCACCCGCACCCGCACCCGCACCCGCACCCGCACCCGCACCCGCACCCGCACCCGCACCCGCACCCGCACCCGCACCCGCACCCGCACCCGCACGCGCACCCGCACCCGCACCCAGACACACATATATATATATATATGTATATATGTTATATATATATATATGTATATATGTTATATATATATATATATATGTCTATATGTTATATATATATATATGCTGCACAGTCATCCAAAAGATTGGAATTCAATTTTTTTTAGAGGAAGAGGTCGCTTTTCATTGGTGTCAGTATTCGCGATTATTAATAAACTGATGTTGCCTAGTTTTATTTTGAGTAAGACTATGGAACTGAAATTCGGGTTCAATATATGTAAAAGTTCTTAATTTTATATGAGAAATTGGTAAAGAAATTAATTTATGTAAGTTAAATATGATGTGCTATTTTTATAGTAATTTTATGCATATCGTTCGTTTAGAAAGGTTTTTATGTCGGTTGGAAATATAGATCCTTCTAGAACGTATATTAAACAGTATAGTGTTTATGTCAACATCATATTATTTAGATTAATTAATTTACTAAATATAATATAGCAATATAATTTGTTGCGATAGTACGAGGTAAGCGTTCTCAGTTTAACAGAAAAAACGAAGTTCGGAAAGTTTTAATTTTTCCGTATGAAATCCACTAATTTTAAACGTTTATTACAACGTCTTAATTCTATTTTCTATTAATTAATACTAACAATAATTAATTATATACCCTTGTAAAAATGTTTTTCAAATATTGTCTCCAAATTTCTGCAATAAACATGCATAGTATGTGCTATTGACAGTTTTGTTGCAATCTTTAAAGTCAATAGGTAATTGTATAATGGCATTGTAATCCAAAAATATCGTGGCCATAATCTTTTACGTTGATTGACTGACTTTTGTCTTTATGGAATGAAAATCAAATGAAATAAATAAAATAAATGTTTTTGTTTTTATTAAAGGTAGATGCGTTGATATTGAATTTTTGGAATTTGAAATAGTAGATTTAGTAACCAGTATATGATTATTCGTCAATATATTTGCATTTGTTTGTCAGTTTAATTGGTTTTTGCTATTATTTTTTTATAATATACAGCATCGTTCGCGTCTAATTAACCTATTAGTCACTGTCAGGAGGATCCTATACCATTGAATATACTAAGTTAAGATCACGTAAAACAGCGATTTATAAAACGTAGCAACAAATTAGCTGTAATTTGTTATCATAAAATTAAATCTAATGTAAGCAAGAATTAAATATACTACGAGTAAGTTTAGTAGTTGGTAGCACATAAATCTCCAAATTGGAATATTTTTATCTTCGTACATACGACACTTTTCGCCTTTATGTGTCAAATGAACATTTCAAGTTATTATTCTATGGCTATCTCACTCTTTATAACACGAAGAGAAAGACAGATATAGGAAATGATATTACATCTTGATATATGATTTGTCAAAAATAAAAGTATCAGAATAAAGCTTGGATATCTTCTACTTATGCTGCAAATATACATACATATATCATTATGTTTGGTGTAAAAATAGTTATAGCGGATAATAATAATGATGATGTAAAACCCAATATTAATAAAAAATTAAAATATTTTTAAAATTTTTGAATTTATGTATAGAGAAAACTTAAGAAAGTCTGCCAAGAATATCTTGCAAAATTCAAATATGAATTAAGAAGTACATGTTTCTATTTAAAATAACCTCCGGTTTAACCGGAAGCACAGCTATTTCGAAAATATTCTTTTTGAATAGAATATGAATTGTATCCCAATATTTTTTCAGAAAAATACATATATAAGATTGTTTTCTTAATACGTCTAATGAACGGCTTCTTACGTTATATACTTTTATGTCTTAGATACGTATATATGTACATATACATATATATATATATATATATATATATATATATATATATATATATACATATATATATAATTAAACTAGAAATAAGTTGGATTCTTTGTTAAAAGAAATATCTAGCATAACCTGTAACAGACAATTAATAAATAACCAATTATTCGTTACATAAAATTATTACTGGCATCTTATATTTACGTGCATTAATGTAATTTTGTAAGAACTAAGTAATGTGTATGATTGTTGGTTGTCATAATTTAAATTTGTTAGTTATCAATTATTTTGATTAATATCTATAGTTCTCCTATTAAATGTTTTTATGTTTTTGTCTTACATTATGACTATGCTGAGATTGAATCAACTCCTGAACCACAATTTAAAGATAAAATGTAATAAATTACTATAAATTATTATATGTAAATTTACTATAATATATAAACATACTTTGAACTCTTCTTCTAATTTCACTTTAGTATATAGCTGATTTTAACATCCACTCTTATTTGCTTGAAAATTAAAAATATTTCTAATCTTTGTGTATCCAACTTCAATTATCTTATTAAACTATATCCTAAAAAACCTCCATCCGTTCTAATTGAGTTATCTTACTTGTATTTGCTTCTAAATAATAATTTTTATTAATTTCTTCGAAATTAAAGTAATTTATACTCTTCATTTTCGGCTGATGTTGATATTTGGTTTTAATAATAATAATATAGTAATAATAATGAGAGCAATGATAATAAAATCTATACCATAATAATAATGAGTGAGAGAAAATTCTACACATAAGTAAAAGTAATCCATACCTTCACACCCTGCACTGGTTTACTACCTGTTGTAGGAGGCATTGGCAAGCTGTGACTTATTATTACGCCCGCGTTCGTCGTTGCACTGAAGATCTTTAACTGCCAGTATTCACTTAAACGAGAAGGGAACCACGATAACTTTTCCGGACAGCGGTTTGTTGGGTTCAACCCCGAGATATTTGGCATGTTAAGGTAGTAACTTACCACTGAGTTATCAGCTGACTTATTTTGATGTTGCCACTGCAAAAATTGTAGAAATATGCAGTAAGATAAGACCTCTGAATTGAGATATTACGTATACCAAATTTTTATAGGGGGCAAAATTCGCATTTTACAAAAATTATCCAAATTT
Organism: Dermolepida albohirtum; assembly: GCA_031893035.1. Classification (NCBI taxonomy): domain Eukaryota; kingdom Metazoa; phylum Arthropoda; class Insecta; order Coleoptera; family Scarabaeidae; genus Dermolepida; species Dermolepida albohirtum. Next base: position 145,677 of record JAVIWB010001565.1, on the reverse strand, counting down.
GCTTACATACTAGAAAAAAATAAAGGTAACATGTATGTAATAAAGAAGGGAACTTCAGGTTAAGTTTTCATCGTGATCGTACGTGTTTAATAAAAGTATTGTTGTTATATTGTCAAACTTCGTCTTTGTTTCTAGTGGTTAAGAATAGGTAAAAAGTGCAAAGGTGGTAGTAGAAATTAGAAATCAGCCTATTTGTTCCTGAATACTTTCTTACATTTATACTAAATTAAGGTTTGATTCAAAAAAATTATTATGGTATTAGGTCGTTCGGAACGTAACTTCGTTTTTCTTTTGAAAAATTGTTAGATGAATTTTTATTCAGCTACCTTCTACTATCATTATATATTTTGACAGCATTTTCAGCATGTTTTGCCTTTTTGTTATCGAAAAGGTAAGCACGTAGTCGAAGCAAGAAAAAGTGTGAAGTGTATAGAGAACACGACTTAACGTCAGAGCCAAAACTGCCTTACGAAATTTAGTTCTGGTAACTTAAGTATTAAGGGTGCACCATCAGCTTCAACTGGAAGAGTAAAATGAAGGTATTTATTAAATCAAACTGCCGAATAGTAATAAGAGAAAAAATATAGTATAATTAAATTTGACGGTGTCGACCATTCATGATCATGTGAAACTACTTGGATTCACATCTAACCTGCATATTTCCACGTCTTTTCAAAGAAAGTGATTTTCAATGAAGTAGAAGGGATGAGTCGGGCTAAAATATTTCAAAAGTCGGTATTAATAAAAACGTGTTACTCTTTATTTGGATTTCAAAGAAATTGTTTTTTTTTAATTTCTACCTTTTTCATAAGTAATTCGAAACAGAATGGATTAATAGAAAAGTTGTAGTTTTTTACGATGATAACGTTAGGTCTCATACAAATTTGATGACTGACCAGAAGCTATTACAGCTTGGATGAAAAGAGGTACCACCCCTCCCATTGCCACTTGTACCGATCTTTACAGAATTCTTTAGATAGGAAAACGTGTAATTCTTATGACTATGTGACTCTAAACTCACTTGGTTCATTTTCTTGCAGGTAAATATCAGAAATTTTAGAAACGCGGAATCATGCTACTACCAGAAAGATTGCAAAACTTATTGGACCAAACTGGTCAATATATAATTGAATAAAATACATAATTACATACTATAAAAAAGTTTTTTATTGTTCATTTTCGTGAAGAATAAAGGACGAAATTACCTTCCCAATAGCCTGATCGATAAAAATATATCTAAAATTGTGACAGAAATGGATATGGATATAGCAGCAAATACAAAGAAACGTAAACAGATATGCAGAGAGTAGTCTAGGATTCTGTAATTATTATTTAAAGAAGTTAGAAGAGAAAGTGCTCCAAAATATGAACGCAGATATTTAGATCGTAACATTCGATCACATATAACCGTAAGGAACGTCTTCTTCCACTGTATGTACGAGGACGTTCTGAAACTATTTCATCTGTCTTGTATAATGCATTGGAAAAAATATATCTGCTTCACTCTGATATATTGTACAATGTCCTAAGAATTAATGTTACTTGAGATGTTCGCAAAGTATTGCATCGCGACTTTTTAAAATCTATTATGCACTTCATGTCTATCTGTAGTCTATTAAATGTCATTTATATTCACTTCTATGAGGTTTACCCTCATATGTATCTTTATCTGTCTAAATGATTCAAATTGATTCTTGCTTTCCTTGCTTATTTTCCTACGGAGCATTTCCGCCTGGCGGCTTTAGAACCTCTAATGTTTTTTTAGGAGTTTTATTCTACATCTTTTCTATAATATTCTCACAAGCAGTAAGGGGAGTAACATCTCATAATAAACAGTCTTACTTCATCGGACTAAGCTAAATACAAGGGAATTTGCTTGCTGCCTCAGGAGAATATTAACACACCCGGTGACCACACAACTCTCGGCCCGTTTTCCTACATTTTAACTTGGGTTTAGCTCACACACACCTGAGAAATATAAAGTCTTGTAGACTAATGACATTTGAAAATTTAACATTTGTTGACGTAAAATGATGAGTGAAAAAAACGGGTAAATATTTATTTAATGTATTTGAAAAACCACCACTTTTATTCTATTAAAATAATAAATAGTAACACAGAATAGAACTAAACAATATCTACTCGCAATCAAGTACATACAAATGGGGTCACAATTAAGTAGTTATTAAGAATGTAATTAAACAGTAGAGATACATAGAACTAGATTATATATGACAGATAAGCTCATATAAAATTAATTAAAGGATTTGAGGATGCATAAAAAATGTTAGACAAGATTCATGTGAAAAAAACAAGCATGAGAACAAATAATAAACACAATTGACTATATGATTAGGTTTAGAAAAATACAATATTAAAATGAATAATGAAGGCAGAAAACAGTTTTGTTAAAAATTCTTGTGGAATGCTATTTAATTCTTCCAAAACGACATCAAAAATTTAATTGGCATTAGTTGACGATCTTTTCTGTTTTGCACGATACGATCTAAGTAACCTTACACATGTTCGATAATATTTAAATATGGACTTTATGATGGTCGGATTAAAGTTTATGCGACTCCTTGCTGCTCAATGTTTAAATAATTTTTAATGATCTTAACGGTGTGGCTGGAAAGTGTAATTTATCTAATTAATTGTATTCCTGTTGGTATAATATGTTGAAAAAAAATCTCTAAATATTTCGCACACGTTAATTTTTCAATAACTTTAATTAATCCCATCCTTGCACAGACCCACTTCTATGTTATTGTTGAATGCATACTTGATGGGTTATACACTTCTTCAGCCCTTCTGCGAACATACTATTTCCATATAGATCCGAATATTTCAAATTAGGACTCATCTGACCGAAGTACGCGTCACCACTCGTTCAAAATCCAATGGAAATGAATTCGTGTATATTCTAACCGTTTCTGTTTATTATCCCTTCACTCTAATAGCTTCTTTCTTGCAACGATATCTAACTTCTTCAATTAGATGGCACTGAAGAAGGATGCACAGAAACTTTTGTCGATCTACGGAGATTTTCCGTTAATTCTTTAGATGACTTCGTTCTATTCCGCAGAGATGTCAATCCAAATATTGTCTACGATGTTCTTTTACCATGCCTGGCTTTCGCGTTTTTTTTTTATTAGCCATCAACAAACCGGTTGCTTCGTGCTTTTAGAAAATAAAAAGCTAAGATTGACGACATTTTATTTTTTCTACAATTGCAATTTGTCGTTAACTTAAGCCTTGTTGATGAGAAAACATTATACGGTGACGATTTTCGTCAGATATACTAGGTGCTTCACTACCCTTTCTAAAAATTAACCAAATCAGAATACGGATGATAGAATAAAATAAATCAGTTACTTAGAAATATTTATTAAAAGAATAACAAAAGAAGCTCAAGAGAGCAGGAAGAGAAATGTTATATATTATAGAATTATTGATAATTAGAAGATTGAGAACTTAATATCAAAGCCTATTATGTAAATGTCGGGAATTGCAAGACAAAAATCACATTTCCCAGAGCGTAAAAATATAAACAATAAGTAAACTCACTCTTTTCAAATGCAAGAAAATAATTAAATATAATACTATAAGTATGTTCATCAGTGTAGCTAATACTATTAAGTAGCTAATAAAATCATGAAATTTATAAATCCATATAGTTTCAATTTATAAATTAATATTTACATAAAAATGTTGAATTCTTATTTTAGAGACTAGAACACTAAATATCGTTACTAACAAATTTCTTTCTGCTGCTTTGCTTCCTATTCATGATTTAATACATAAATTTATAAACTTTATAATCTTACTGTGATTTTTTATTTTTAAATACAAACTTGTAATTTTTTTAATCGTTTTTCAGAACCAAAAAATGCTTTAATCTCTTCATTATTTAAATTTGCTTATATTTTTATGAAATTTGAGGTTTTTATTATTATAAATTGATAAATTAATATTGCGACAGAATTTCGAAAATAATTAATAATTATATTTGTAGTAATAGTTGACATTAGTTTATAAAAATCTTTTCATTTTATTTATTTTTGTTCATAAACGTCATATTGCTTTTTCCAATGCTTACATTATTAAAGTTTAATACTTTGCACGTGACTTCTAGTAACTATATAAAGACTCAATTGAAATACAAGCACAATGGGAACTAACCCACGAAGTAAACATTCATCAAATATTATAATTATAAATTAATATTTGTCGGTCGTTTGATAGTACGTCAATGTTATTGTTTCTTAAACGATGGTAAATTATGCTAATCCTCTTCAATATGTGTCGAGGCGAGGAGAAAAGTGAATATCCAACTTTAATCCTGGATTATGCCTCATGCATCCTGCCAATAACTTCAACACAGTTCGAAATGTCTCATTAATTTAGAATTATCAAGTAGTGAGCTCGTAATCTGGGTTATTGAATGCTGATTTAATAAAATTGTATTTGATTGCTAAATTAACTATATCTTTTCCTTTTACTTCTGATTAATTATAAATCTATGATAGTAATATTTTGTATTATATTTTATATACATATGTATGTATGTAGAATTTATTATCCATTTTCCTCGATCTTTATTCTTAATAATACAAGATTGAGTTCGCATTTCTATAATAAATGATCATTCTAAAATTGGTTTCTACCTATCCATGATAGAAACAACTAATAGTTCGTTCCTAGTAACTTTCAATAGTGATAAAATTTGTCTACTTGTGTCAACTTTGACTCAATTCGCTCATTATTTTGGACTTTATAAAGTATTTCGCAACATTTTATGAACTAGAGGCTCTGTCATATTTTTGAGTGATATAAAACAGTTTCGGTGGGGTCGTGATTATGATTAAAAAACGTCCACGTTTACGTTGCAAAGAAGTCTCCCCTCACATAATAAAGCGCGATTTTAAAAGGCAACCAAAGTGCAATCCATCCTCTGCAAGTGTAACTTCTTTGAGCTGCATCCGGGTTTAGATCTGACTTCTTTTTACTTAGAAATTTGAAAAAAAACCTCAGAAGATATCATCTTGTAGACGATAACCAATTGAAAGAGACCGATGCCTATTTTGAAGACCAATAGAAATTATATTTTTGTGCGTTGAAGTTAAAAATCGTAAGCCTTTTGTTTCATTGTTAGGTGAGAAATTTTTCTAATTCGTCACATACTACTGATTATGCACACCTTTATGTGTCTGAATACAGAAACTTCAAATTAAATCAACACAGCGTGTTCATTGCTACAACTAAACACATCTCGAAACTTTTATTTTTTATTTTTAAACGATGTCCTTCACTTTGTCCTTATATTTTAATAGTTTAGTAATAATATTTCGTAATGTTTTCCAATTGTTGCTCGTCTTCTATACCTGTATCCATGAAATCAATTGAGAAGTGTTTACTATGAGATTTATTACGATAATTGAAAACAGTTTCACTTTGCTTTGAATGAGATAAATTGTATCATCAGGATCAATTACTTACTAGCACGTTAGGCTACTAAAATTAGAATAATTCTTACAGTTGTATTGTTCGTTGCATTTTGACACACAATCGATGAATTTTGGGTTAGGTTGATTTTTGGCATTTTCCAGTTTTCAATGTTTTAGAGGTTTATTTAATAATTTCAAGTGTATATGCATTTTTTTCTACATATTCATGTTTATAGATGTCCTATATTTTAGGTTTTAAAATAAAGGTATTACATTTGAATGCAGTTTATACTCATGTAGGTAGAATCATGTGCAGAGAATTTGTATATGCCTTTAGTCAGTAATGTATTCTAGATTGTTCTGAAATTTTATTGTTGCATATTATTTTGGTACTTATCGATATTTATGTTCTGGCAATTGTTTTTTTTTACTTTTACGAACTCCTTAGGAGAAGATGAACTCACATGCATACTTTTATAGATTACACGGTTCTTTCTACATCTAATTATATTTGATATTCATTTAGGACATGATTTTTAAGTGTTCGATTTGTATCTATGTACATACTAATGCAGATGCGATACAAACATCTTGAATGAGTCAGCACAAAAAAGAATATATAAAATAATATTAATTATTTGTAAGGCAATATATATTTTACAAGTGGTACTTTAAAGCTAATTTAAAATTCACAAATTTATTTAGATTCGTAATATTTTTATGAAGTTTATTAGCAAATGGACGATATAATTTAAATCTTTTTCTTAATACTTATTATGTCGTAACAGTCGTTTTTATATTTAAAGAGAAAATAGTACACCTGTCGCAGAAACATAGAAGACATATTTCTAAATATTGGTTAGCAAAATAGTAATTTTTGACGTAGTACACGTATATACGTTTTTAAAATATAAATACTTTAAGAACTTCCTTTTCAAACAATTTATGTGTACAGTAGAATGAATTCCATGTATAGGTTCAAATTCAAATTTGAATCTTACATATGCAACATAGTATCTATTTGAAAATATGTTGAGTTTCTAACTACAAACTCCAATATATTCATCGCGGAAGATAACGTTTGTTAATTGGAAAAAGAGTAATATGATAAATATTATTTTGCCGGATATTTTGCTCCACACTACATACTCTAAGTAGGTATTTACATACACGCTCTTGATACACATGGCCTGATTCAGAGCTTACCAAATGTTAACGGCGGTAGCTAGCATTGACCGTCAATGTAAGTAAGAAGAAAGTATGTTCATAGATAATATAATACTCAAACTCATTTTAAACAAATACGAGTTCAAACAAATATTATGAAACCAGGTAACTGCTACTTAGTTAGTATTGATGGAATTTTAATAATTTACAAAATTTCTTGTTCGTCATTAATAGAGTAATACACTTTTGTAAGAATTAAAAAATCTAGAAGTGTTTTCTAAAGCTAATAAAATAATTTTTGTAGAAAATAATTATTTTTTTAAATAAGGTATTCTCGATAATAAAAAAAACGTACAAAATAAATAATAATTCTCAATAAAATAAATAATTTAAAAAAGTTAACTTTTTAAATTAAAGACGCATTTCACAATACAATAGAATTGTTATTAATAATTATATATAAACATATAATTAAGTTCTTCTTCAGCGCAGAAATTTTTAATTGATTTCTGTGAATTTAATTAACGATGGAATAGCAAAAAATAATAATTTTCAGCCTTTGCATTGAATTGAAAATAGAAATGATATAAAAATTTTATAATATTTGACGGAGCCTTTGTAAAGAGGACGTGAATCACCAGTGCACCTCAGTCCACAGCTAATCATTGGTATAATTTGTAACTTATTAGTACATTGTAAAAGATAAAATCGATGTATGTAAATATATAAATATCGTAATGCAACAGAAAATAATAGCGTTGTTGTAAGTAAATGCATATTAAATATTCGTAATAGCTAAGCAATTACGATGAGTTAGAACTTTAAGCTCATGAAGATGTATTAAAACTACAGTCAGGTAATATTTAATTGAATGTGAAATATATAACACAGATTTTACACTAATAGTATAATTAAAACTAAGTATAAATAAATCTGAAATTACTGATAAACATTAAATTTGCACTAAATAACTAGAAAATAATATTAATCACTAAGGTTGATATATAACTCCTTTCCACATTAACTTTCGTAATTCTGTATACGCATTTCGACAACTAAGTTGTCATCATCAGCAGATAATTGCAAAGTGTCGCACCTGGTAAACCACGGCGAAAAATACCTGTACGAAAACAAACTCCATACGCGATCTGTACCGTCGAGAAACAAAATGTACACTGCTGATGATGACAACTTAGCTGTCGAAATGCGTATACAGAATTACGAAAGTTAATGTGGAAAGGGGTTACATATCAACCTTAGTGATTAAGTTAATCAACCACAGGCTCCATCAAATTCAACTTAGATAATAATATTTTATTACTCACAATGTGATCAAGAATTCGAATCTAACTGTAAAAATATAATTTGTACTTGAATAGATAAGGAACAATGCATATTTCGTGAGTTTGAATTTAATATTTTATTAGTTATTTAATTGCATGGCAACATACTACTTCATAAAATTTAGCAACTTTTGTAAAAAAACAAATGATTTTGAAAATGATTGACAAAGTAAACTAGAAATGCTTCAAAATATACTTCAAAACAATTTTCAAAGATTTACTCACTTCGTCTAATCCGTTCTACAACTGAATGGAAGTACTATTTGTAATAGTTTATAGTCTTCAATTCGTTTAAAGTATTAAGGAAATTGGTAAATATTTAGACCTCTAAATATCAATAAAGAACATAAATGTATTAAATTAATTGATCATTTTGTCTATTGCATCAACTTTTGTATGAGATTCTCGTTATTTATCTTAAGGTTTGCATCTATGAACACAACTTTTTTTATTATGTACCGTTGATTTACATTAATGTCATTATCGCCTTAAATACTGCAAAATAATCAAAAAACACTCCAGTCATGAATTAAACAAAAAATAAAACTGAAATTTTATCGCAATTAGATTCTTTTAAAACCTAGTGCATACTGTAAGTATTGTATTTACATTTTGATTGATGTTCTCATTACCTCCATAAATAAAAGTTTAGATGGACGCAGAATATCACACTAACAAGTAGAAAAAAATGTATACGTGTCATAAAACTAAATGAACCTATAAATAAAACTGCTAGACTGGCTGCAGGTTGTTTATGTAAATAAATATATTAGCTACACAATAAACACCTTATGAAGTTCAATCTTTGCATTTGCGTGTTTATGTACCTATATTTTTATTATGTTATTAGGTTCAGATTATTTTTTGATTATTAATTGTTTTCAATTTAAATTGACGAATAAACTAATCTAGAGTTAAGAGACTCCAAATACGAGAATACCCTTTTATAGAGAGGTAATTACAATTATAATGGTGGTGCAGAAGTAAGAGGTCCCTCTAAACTAGTTTCGTGAATGAAAAGGTTTTACGGCTAGCCAGTAATACGTTGATATGTGTAGGTGGAAAGTGCACTCGCTTCGTTGGACACATTCACAAATTTCATACAGTACAAGTGCTTGGGGTTGCCCTGGTAATAATAATAATAAGAAAGAAGACGGCGATGTATTGTATGCATTTTGGGAATGATTCTGCAGGTATTTGTGTGGTTTGCTGTCAATTATAAACTCATGCCATGAAAGAAGTGATCTGATAATTAAAGTAGTATATACTCTTTGGAACGCTTGTGTAGTAGAATTTTGTTTGGTATAAATTTAAAAGATTAAAAAATAGGGGAATTCCGCATGTATGAATTTTATGAATAAATTTTGTGAAATACATTTGAGCATTCTATTACACAAAATCCATATTTTCTTTGTTTTATTCATTTTAAGTTGTTTAAATGAAAACAGACATCTATATATTTTGAAAACACTTGCACTGTGTGTGGATATTATGATAAAATCTGTCTCGTCACCTGATGCTGATCAAATTAGAACATTTTAGGAAAGCCTTTGATTACGCTATAAAGAACGCAGCTACATGGATGAACTAAGAACACAAAAACCGAAACATTTAACTACAAAAGAATTTCATAATTACCAATGACATACTTAAAAAGAAAATACAAAATACTCATAACTGCACCAGATGTAGATTATATTAATAATTTCTGGTACAAACTTTACATAGTTGCCTACACAACTAAGAGAACAAGAAAACCAAATCGTAATAAATCCACTGAAAATGCCAACATATTTAACACAAATTAAAACATTTATAAAACCAAAAAATAAAGACACCAGCAAACTACAGACCGATTATATACCTTACCTACACTATATAAAATATTAATTGCCATTATAATACAAAAGATAAGCGTCTAACACAGAACATATTATAAGCACAAGACGAAGAAGGATACCAGAAAGCAATCAAGGGTGTAAAGAATAAATTATAATTATTTCTCTGTTATTTCTCTGTTGTATCTCTGTTCACATAGAGATACAACAGAGAAATTTAATTAAATATTATATCGACTATGAGCACATAGTTGGTTAATGGAAACACTAGAAATTTGTAAAGTAGATCACGTATACGACATTTTTTATACACGGTTATGCAATCCGAAAGAAGCCCAATTTATCTAACAATAAACGAAATTAATAGAAGGATATTTAGGGAGATTTCCTTAGAGCTATATGGGTTTTATGCCTTAATCCACTGTCAATTATACTGAGTAATACAATATACGGATTCAAAATTAAACATCAAAGCACCTCATTATACAAAATAAATCTACTTTACATGAGTACGATACAAAACTATTTGTCTCAAATAAAACATAGTTGCGAGGACTTTTAAAAAACAGAAGAGTTTCCCAAATACATTGGTATGTAATTTGGAATAACCAAATGCAAAATGTTATATATCGAAAGAAACTTAAGACTCCTGAAAATAAAGAAGCACTTAACAATGAAACTCTTATAAATATGCAGCCGGAAGAAATTTATAAGTACTTGGGGTTTAAACAAAATACAAAAATAAACTATTTAAACCTAAAATAACGAATTAAAATATGAACAAAGACTAACATCTATATTGAAGTCAAAACCTCCAGAAACATATTTTAATTAATAAATACGCAATATCAGTTCTCATGTACTTTTCCGGCATAATCAAGTGGTTCTACACATAACTAGAAGAGTCGAATCATCTTAATAGGACAAGGTTAACAACACAAACTTTTGCATTGAACGTATTACTGTAGCCAGAAAAGTAGTCAGATGTGTGACAAATATACAAACATTACGTAACATACAAATAGTAAACTTAAGAAAATACATGAAAACAAACATACTCCCATACACCAAGCAATCGTATGAACGGAAAACAAATATACACTATTAAATTTAAACAAAACAGAAAAAAATTAAATAATAACCACGCAACAAAAAGAAGAAAAATGGTTCAGAAAAACATTAAACGGCACTCATTACAATATCATGCAAGACATAAACGTAAATACGAAATTATCATGCTAATGGCTAAAACGAAATAATTGCTCCAGAAGGATTTGTTTTAACAATACAAGATGATGTATTGTATGTTATACAAATAGATACAATACTGAAGAAGTTGCACTTGAACATTATCAATTCGTAAAAACTAATACGGTATATTACAAATACACCTCAGAAAGTATCCTTAAAAATAATGATTACGAATTACGAGATAGAACAATACATACAAATAGACAAATTACTAGTAACAGGCCAGACATTACAGTTATTGATTAAAAGACAAGAAAATATACATAACAGACATTGCTGAAAAAGATTTGGAATCAAGAAGTAACAATAGTATCTATTATAATGTCAGAAACAGGTATTACAAGAAATAATTTATTCATTATATACAAACTCTAGAAATAAGTCCACATTCATATACGAACTTATAAAAATCGGTCGCTGTAAAACCACAGAAATTTCTCAATCAAGACCTCGTCATTTCATCAATACAATCGGAACTAACTATAATTACCACAATTAAATGTAATAAAAACAACATAGAACTTGTAGTGAGTAACATTGAATAATAAAATCGGACTGTACATGGTTAATGTATGGTCCGAGCTTAAACCCATAGATATGTAGCTTGAGTGAAAAATTTCCCGGCATTCGGTTGAGAAAGTGCGAAAAATTTATGCTACAATAATAATAATAGTATCTAATGCAATTATTGAAAAAAATAGTCAACAAAACACTGACTATTGTAAAACCGGTACACAATTTGTCCGATGTGAATTTAAATGAAAACACTATCGAAATACTTCGCTATAGTGCTCAGCAGTATTCCTACAGCCAACAGAAACTTTAAGTTGCAACATACAAGTGAACACCAACAAATTATACACGAACATAGTCGAAACTATCCGAGCAGAGACGGCACACATACTAAGGAAAGGAAAACAACTTAGAAAGAAATTAATAATGGCGGAAATCAAGGCACACAGAGAACTAAAAAAAACAAAGACATTATTGTACTATTAACCCACAAACGTATTGCCAGTGTTGTGATGAATATGGATTATAAACGAAAAATGTTCGTTCTCTTGACAGAAGACACACATAAAAAGATATCAACTTATCCAACTACATACCTAGAGAAGACCATTAGAGCAAATGCTACGCCCATAGATCCGGTAAACAAGAATCGAATCCAAGTGTCCGAAATTTTAAGGCTTACCTTAAATTCAGTGGGTTCATTGCTACAGGAACGAGCAAGATAGTATGACTAAATGAACTTAAATATCAGCAACGTATTCTTTATGATCTTTAATAACAGCGCCAGCCAATCCGTCAGGTTCCGTAGAATATTTTTAAATCTATGGATAATTTTTCCATTTCTGAAATGAAGTAAATATAAGTGTTTTGACTTTGGTGATTTTGTTACGTAAATCAATTTTAGATAGTTGAGCAGTAATTTGTAGAGAAACCTTGAAAAGTTTATTAAACTCTTTATCAACAACAGCAAGATCATCTAACATAATAAAATTATGATTTATTAAATACTTTTAATAGTCTTCATCATCAAAGTTTTCTTTTGTTTGACATTCTCAAGCTGTAGGTATATACTATATACCTTTACATTGCGAAACAAGTACCTATAGCTCGAGCACATTTACATGAATGCCAATTTGTATCATCGATACGAAGTCGAATATATGAAAAAGTCTTGTAATAGTGGAAAAAGATAAATTTCAAAATTTTTTTTAAATCATCCGCGTGAACTATACACTACACTTTATTTGAAAGATATAATTTAAAAACATTTTTGTTAATAATAATAATTTGATGAAACCAAGTCATTATTTATTGAAGGATTCGCAAATTAATGGTCAGAAAAATATATCACAAGTAAACACTGATATTAAAGAATATATTATCAATATCAGTTTGTACTCCTAGCAATCCTTATGTATTCATTTACTGTAGGAGCTAATTCATAGGAAAGCATGAGATTTATTAATAATTGGGTTTCGTTCGTCTGATCCTCCATATTAACATTAAAATTGCCGTATTTGTAATTTTGTTAAAATTATTTTCGATTCTTTGTGGGCTTATCGTACTTTTCGATACTGAAAAATAATGAAAAAACAATACCACCTCTTGCGTTCAAACATATTAATGTACGAACGAAAGAACAAGGGTGCGTCAACGCGCTAAAATCGGTAACAAAGTTTCCAGTGTATAAATAGAAGCACTTTAAAGTCTCGACAAATTGCTATTAGATGAATGTCGAAGGAATCTTTCAAATGTTAGTAACACCATATTTACTACACGTTTCAAGGAATTTATCTGTTATCAGGTAAACTTTTGTTATTAACGAACGATTCTTTGTGGGCTTATTATACTTTTCGATACTGAAAAATAATGAAAAAACAATACCTCTCTTTTCCGTTCAAGCATTCGAATATATGAACGAAAGAACAAGGGTGTGTCATCTCGCTAAAATTGGTAACAAAGTTGTCAGTGCATAAATAGATGAATTCTTTAAAATCTCGGCGAATTGCTATTAGATGAATGTTAAACGATTCATTCAAATAGTAATAAAATTGTATACTACGCGTTTCAAGGAATTCGCCTATCATACAAAGTCAGCTCTATTAATCGTCATGTGCATATGTAAGTTAAATAATAAGAGGGCGGAAACATAACAAAACATTTATCAATGTTGAAACGAAGACGATTAGATTCAACAGAGGAAATAGCTGTAAAAATCATTACATCACCAGCATAATACAAGATAGGAGAAGACAAACTAAGCAACAAGTCATTTATATAACCTACAAATAATAGTAGGCTTAGGTTTGAACCCCGAGGAACACTAGATAATGAAACAAATGTTGTTGAGCTGAATCTGTTGTAACAGACATAATTAACTCAGTTCTCGAGTTAAGGTTATACTAACTTAATGAGGCAAAGCGCAGAACTCTAAAAAGATAATGTATCTAATAATATACGATGATCTATTGTTTTGAATGCACAAGAAAAGTCAGTATATACATAATTAACTTGACCCCGATTGTCCATAATTACCCAACTAAACTGCACGAAGCAACCCAAATTAGTTACAGTAACCTCCCAGGGAAGAAACGTGTTGACGTAGAATAATATAGTAGAGGATATTACTGGGAATAATATTATGATCATACGTAAGAGAGGGAACAGTGTACACCTCAGAAAAGTAATGTTGGGTCCTGCGAATTGTCTAGTTCTCTCAAGTTGTCGTACATTTTATAGGGGAAGGAAATTAAATGTTTAGTTAAATTGCGAAGTCTTTTAAATTCTTCGTAATAATGAACGCAATAAAATTTCCATTTATTATGGTAGTACTGCTTTAGTTTTAAATCGGCTATAGTTATACTATTGAACAACGGAGGATAAAATGATACGATGCAAGATTAAACTTAAGAACAGACCTGTCAAATATATTACAAAGATTATTAAAGGTTTCTGACGTAAGATTAACATCACTAACATCGCCAAGAGAAGACCACTCCGTCTGACAAAGATCATCGTAGAGTTGTTAAGCTTGGTTTTAAGAAAATAGTTTTAGAAGAGACTGGAAACTGATGAGAGAAGGTTAGGAAGAATACTGAATATCAGTATATAACAAGGATCCTCCGAAACATGAGACAGTTCATCACGATGTATCATAAAGTAATACCAATATTTGGAAACATAAAATCAGGTGTGATTGAAAATTGAAGGATATACAGTATCATATCAGGACGACTGTAAACGTTTATTAGCCGAAAATTGAAAGAATTAGACAACAAGTGTCGGTTAATACTTTATGTGGTGGCACCAGTCCGCGAGGACACATTCACTATAGCTACCAATGACAGTGGGATTGAGATATTCTCAATCAGCGCGTCTGCTCGCAAAAAACGAAACGAACTACCAGTGTGCTTCAGGTTTAACAGGAGCAGATACCGCTGCTCACTCGGTTAAGGAAAACACTTCTAGCCTATATGGGCTTTCAACCATTGCCCCGCGAGTTCTTTTCAAACAGTCGAGCTGAATTCTCCGGGGGGGCTTTCGACTACCTCGATACCAGTCCTAATCGTCGCTTGGGTATGGTTCAATATGCAAACATATCTGCTAATTTCGTCACCTGCTAATAGTAGCTTGGTGAGCTAGGCTTGAGTGCGTAAGATTGCCAAAGCACGAAAGCAATACTGGCACGCAGGGCACCTAGTGTAAACTCATCTACTATTTATACAGAGAGTCGCAAATTAAGTCAATTAAAGAAGCAATGAAAGTAAGAAAAGGGGTATTCATAGATTGATACGAGATCAAAATAAATAAATCCATTCTAATACCAAAACCCGTAGATCGATCAACCATGGGAAACATTGTATCAGATCGCTCAACATTGCAACAAGTAAGAAAATACTCAGATTCAAAAGGGATTCCTCCAACAAGGATTCTGTAATAAGAACATCAACGTTCAGAAACATTGGTATAAAAAGTATGAGATTTATGCTTTAAACTACGTATGGTTTAATAGTACACATTCAAAGTAGCAGAAGTACTGTTGGGTTTAATCAGTTTACCGAAGAAATAATTCTAGGAATACCATTTTTATATTTGATTTTAAACTCTCCTATACAGTTTATTCTGTATCATAGTACGATCTCTAAAGAATGCGAACCCTTTCCAATAATCCACCATCCTCAAACCACCCGCCATGCTAAGAACAGCGCAACATGGGAACCGATGAGAAACCAATCCTAAGGGGTTTGCAATGGTTAGAGGGATCAAATTTTGCAAAACATCTGGACATTGACATCCTTCACACAGCGTGCAACAATAGTTTATCTCTCCCAACTCTATCAACATTAATCTGGTCAGTATTTTTCTTGAAGTTAGACTCTTTGAAACCATAAACGATAACGCTACATTTAGGAGATTGCTGAACGTGAGCGTCGTATCACGTTCAGCAATCTCCTCAACTATATTCTCAATACGAAATAACAAAATATTAGAGAAAATAACGGGTTTCTGGAAGATAAACTTTAGTGTCTTTATCTCATCTTGCAGAACAATAATTATGGCTTTTAAACTATATAAATCATTTCCAACCTGTGAGCAGGACGGACAAGACCAAGACAGCGCAGATGTACCTGAATGGATGTTGCAAGCCTCGGCATTAGAAATATTAGCACATCCGATTTTAAAAGTTTTCTTACAGATTTTGTAAATAACAATATTGTGAGGTTCGTAAGTTCTACCACAACAGGATTAATGATCGAATTTTCTTTCGACACATTCATTATCGAAGCTTGACTCCTCTAAAGTTATGTATGCAAATACGTTAGTAATCTCAAAGGAAGATGTAGTAGTTTGCGACTTAATTTCAATTCATTGTATTAAATTGTTTACATTCATTGACTTCGTTTTATCACCTTTCATTTATAGAAATACGAAGGTATAGCCGTTTATAATTTTTTATTATCGAAAATAGTTTTATTGCTTTTCAAAATATTCTCCTTGAAAATCAATGCACTTTTGCATTCGTTTAAACCAATCCGAAAAGCATTGCTGCCACTGTGAAGGCGGTATCTCCAAAATATGACTTTTACATTTAAAACTCATATTTATGCCTCAACTGCCTCTTCCGGCATAGAAAACCGTTGGGAACAAAAAGAAATCACAGGGTGGTGATCAGGGCTGTACGGCGAATAGCTCATCAATTCAATTTTTTGCCCGATCAAATATTCAATTGTTTGAACCGACCTGTGAGAGCTCGCATTGTCATGGTGGAGAATGATCTGTCGTTTTCGGTGTGTTTTCCTTATTTTTTCAAAAAATTTTTACAAACAAACAGTTGTGTACTAATCAGAATTGACGGCTCTACAACTCTGTAAAGGCACGGTTGCAACGTCACCGGTTTTTCCGACAAAACAGGCGACCATTTGTTTTGATGTGCTTCGAACGCGAACAGCTTTTGTTTGTTTTGGCTCATCTTGGAACACCTACACAGTTTACCGCTGTTTACTATCGGGCTCATACCTATACATCCAATATTCGTCACCTATGACGACTTTGTAAATGTTCTTTGAAGAACCGCTATTGTATTTTCTTGTGCATTTCTTGGCACCAATTGACGTGAAACTTTTTTGAGTGTTTGTCATATTATGTGGTACCTACGTGAACATAGCTTCTTAACGGCTAAATGTTCATGCAGGATCTTATACACGCTGGTGTTACTAATACCTAGAGATGCCTCGATCTCAAGCTATGTCACATAACGGTCTTGCATTATCAATTCAGACACTGCAATAACGTTTTCCGACACAACAACATTTGTGGGACGACCTTCACGAAATTCTTCGTCCAAAGAACGCCGTTCAAGTTTGAATTCACTATACCAACGATATAATAGTATATCGTAAACTATAAAGTTTACGATAGTGCTTCATCACCATATAAAGAATTCAGCTCGTCGATGCATTCTTGTTGAGATAATCCACGCCGAAAGTTATTAAAAATAATTGCGCGAAAATTTTCGCGAGTTCATTCCATTTTTTCGCTGACATAAAGAAAAAGGTTACTGTCAACAATAGAAATAGCGACCGGATAATAAAACTGTCAAAGTATATTGTAAAAAAATTCACGATGCAATCATCAGTTCGGAAGCAACACTAACAGTGTTGCCAGTTCTCGAAATATAAATGACTACCCTCGTAAAATATATAAAATAATCAAAAATAAGTTTCTCCTTAAGATTCCAAAAATCTAATTTCGAATTTACAGTTCAAATATTAAAATTTAAGTGTTGATATAGATATGGATTTAGTAGTTAATTTAGAAGTAAACCAATCAAAAATATATTCTTAAATTGTGAAATGATTCCGCCGTTATTTGATAGAAATTCATATTGATAACTATTAGAAATGAACACCCAAATTTTTAAAATTTTTACGTACATTTATATATTATAATATATACAGTAATTTCTTCAGATATTTGAAGGATACTACATTTTAACTTACACTGTAAAACTCCAAGGACACCATATTTTATACATCGTTAATAAGCTTATTGCCTAAATGATAAGTTAAAATTATAAATAAAAAGCTTTCTTCGATCTATTAAGTTTTTTAATAGTAGTAAGTGTGATTCGTTTACTTTCGTTTAGTCATCTAAGGCGTTTTATTTTTAAGTCTATTTATTTTAAAAATTTCAGTAAATTTAATTTAGTTTTTAACTTTAGTTTTTCACAACAACAAATTTAATTCGATCTCTACATTAATGTCAAATATGAACTTTCTACTAGCTACTGAGGATCCACATCGCAAATAGGTGATGTTAGAATGTGAATAAAATGTATCTACCATACAGTACTTATTAGTAACTATAAAAACATTACTTCACTTCCAACAAGTCGACGTGTGATTTTAATAAATGGAAAGTTTATAATAATTTTGACTCAAATAAACGGTGTGTTGTTATTTTCCGAGATTTATGATCTTTAAATTCTTGTAATACTTCAGACGTACGTACACTTGCAATCAAAAAACTGGTTCACTTCTTATTATAAAAGGCTCTTCGATAAATTCATAAATTGTTGTAGCTGCCAAAAAGTTCTGCATTCGTACCTAAGTATATTCATTTTATTATATTATTATTTTATTTATACGAAAGCATTTACTTTTTCCTCATGCTATCTGAAATTTCTCAACTGAGAGTGAAAACTCACAATATCTGAAAAAGTTTGTTTGTCTGTTGCAAAAATAATGGTTTTCGTATTTATTGGTAAAGAAAAGATCAATATTCTATTTTTAATGCATGCTGTCATGAGATTCAGTAAAGAATCTCATCTTTTCTGTATAATTTTATGCATGGCTTGTCTCAATTCATTTCACGGTAGGCACTTTGTGAGACATATTTAACAATAAAATCGAAATTAAAACGAACGCTTGAAATGATGTTTTACTTGAAGTATTTACTGTACTCGGCAATATTATTTAGAGCTTTCACTCATTTTCAAGAGTAAGATTAAGACTAGCCAATACAAAAAACTGTTATTAGATAGAATTTGTTCTACAACAGGACGAAACAAAGTGACATTGATGCGTTACATTAGGTATGAGAATGAGAAGGATTTCTCCACATTAATATACATTAATGGAAAGTATAGATTTTTATTGACTGGATGATATATAATGAAACGGGTATCGAATTTGTACAAGTATTATTTGAAAAGGTTTCTCGACTTTTAGCAAAGCATAAAGAAATTACATCGTCGGGATTTGATGATGAAACTGTCTAGATGAGGAAACTCTAAAGACATTTATCTTCATTAACCCAAAATTCAATGCAGAAATGTTTTGGCGAATTTGTAGCTTACATTCAGGTTACAAGTTTCAGGTATTAAGTCAGATGTGGACAACCTTGTTAGTCCAGTGCCATTCTTACCACAAATATATTTAAATTTTGAAGCAGTATTAAATTAATATAATAAATAATTTCATAAAGGCATTTATTAATATTAAATACTTATTCATGTTTAAAATGCGTATTTTATACCCTTTCCAGGTAAAATCTTGATAGTCTCAACAAAAAAAATATTGGAATGGGATTTGTGGTACAATCAGGTAACAAAGCCGGCTTTAATACACTAAAGCAGTATCGCATGATCAAGACTGTTAAAAGCTTTAGTAATATTTGCGTATATGCTAACAAAAATTTACCACAGTTGATTAACAGTAACGACTTATTATAAACATATTTTTAAAATACTTACCTTAGATTTGTAACAGATGTAATAAATTGATTTTAGAATAAATATTTTTAATTGGTAATGTCGGGGTCTGTAGAATATATAAAGGATCTGATATAAGTTAAGTTTTATGTATATATATATATATGTTTGTAAGTTTTCTCGGCCTCTTTCACATGTTGTTCCCCATTTCTATTTTACGTTTTACTGTCTATTCTTCTCTCCAAGTTGTTCTTTGTCTAGGCTTCCGTCTTCTTTGTGGTGTCCATTATTTGATTTTCTAGTGTCATTGTTCACCTTGTACACATACACTATAGATATGTAAATTTGTTTATATATAAGTCTAATATAAATAGGCTAAAATTTCTTTTAATATGAATGGGAACAGTTATTTTATATATGCATATTTATCTTACGGCAATTCAAATATTTTATGTATTTTGAATTATACATAATCATGTTCAAGGTTTCTCCTTGTTTTACGTCAATAATAATCAAAATATAAATTTAAATAAATTAAACGCTCTAACTCTTCTAATGTTCAACCCTATTTGACATGCAAATTAAATGTTTAAATATGTATAATTGGAACCGATGTATAATACTATGAATAAAAACCATATAATCTTGAAAACGCACAAATTCTTTAAATTATTTAGTGGATATATAATCTGCGAACCAATTGACAACAAAGAATATATTTTTTTATTATATATAATTAAATCTATGAAATTTATTGTAAGCAAGTATTTCATAAAAATTCTTACAAATTTTAATTCGTACACAAAAATTTGAAAAAAGTATTTTTTTATTTAAGTGTTATTTGTATAATTCACTTTTATTATTTAGTAACTATCAAATCACCTTTATATTTGTTGCTTCTATTATACTATAAAGAAGAAATCGATCAATCCGCTTAGTAAAAGAGATCAATTCATTTACCTACCTTTTATTTAATTTTTTTAAGTACTGCTTTTACGACAAATATTGACATAAATCTTTGTTGTTGCAGGTGAAAATATGGTTTCAGAACCACAGATACAAGTGTAAGAGGCAGGCTAAAGAAAAGGCCATGGCCGAGCAAAACCAACATAACCAGGTAAAAAGGGATTTATTTTTTGTGTCTGGATCTTTTAGAAAATTCATTCCAGTTATTTGGTAAATACGTAACTTAAATATGATCGATAGCATAAATAATTATTTTTTTTGAGCTGAATGTAATGCTCTAATTGCATTTTTACATTCAGTTGGAAGATGGTATCCATTTATTTATTTCTTAATAAATATATCTGTATGTATATCATATTTTGTCCAAACATACCATTTCTTGACAAATAATGTCATTGTTAAATAAGAAAACAATTTTCGTTTAATATAGACAAAATACATTTTGTTCAAATGAATTATTTTGTCATATAAGAATTTAAAACAATAAAGAGCACATGCCGTACCTTTTATTTAATATTTCACATCTTCCTAATAAATAGATATGCGATTGTTTTATTAAATTATAATATAAAAGAAGACGATTCCTTTTGTATATTTAACATATGTACGGTATGCACTTTTTAGAAGATAAATTTGTAAGACATTTAAACGTTCGTAAATTTGTGAATGAATGTCATACATAGTAGTATAATGAATTTTGTAATGCTTCAATTAATCTGGCCATGCTTGGTTTAACAAGGAATTTATTACGATTTCCAAATAGATGCAGCAGGGTCATGATATGTGGAAATATTCTAACAGCATTACTCATTGTAACGAATTTAAAAGACTTCGTCATTACTCACTGTAACGAATTTTAAAGACTTCGTGCACTGGAAAAACATTTAATATTGGATTCCTACTTACATAAGGAATATCAAGTAATGCATTAGGTCAGATCCTCGTTGCAATATGGTTTTAAATGCAGTCATGACCAGATATTGCTTTGATTCCTGGTGTTATGCGCAATGTATTGGTTGAGATGGGTAATCCTCAAGATATTGTTGATGCCATTGTTCAATACTTTTCTAATATATGTACAAGTCCTTTAAATGCTTAAATTTCAAGGATGACCTCTTCTTTTTTTTTTGAATTCCTTTAATGTCTGATTCCGAGTTGACAAATATTATATATTTCCTGAATAAATATACGTACATCTGGTAATGATTTAATCCCTAGCTTTCTGATTAAGAATGCTTCAAATTTTCTTGCAGCTCATTTGTTAAAATTCCGAATTTGTGGAAATCGACTAGAATTCTTCCTATTTTCAAGAAAGGTAACAAATAGAAAATAGCGAATTATCTTCCTATGGCTATTATTTTAATTTTGTTAAGTATACGAGCAGTATTTACATATCTGCAATATTTCATAATATTAGTTCTTATATTTCTCCACGACAGCATGATGTCTCTTCCTGGAAAATTTGCTTTTATTAATCTAGCAATTTTCACACAATATATTAGTGACATTATTGATAGTCAGAGTCAGGTTTATTTTGACCTTTCTCGTGCATTTGCTACTATTGATCATTTAGTGCTGTTAAATAAACTTTCTTATTTTTGTTTTCCTCCTTGCCTTTTAGCCTACGTAGCCATAGTTGACAATAGGATCAACTATGTTTTATAATAGCCACTAATCTAATGTCTATATATCTACTTCCGGGGTTACGAAGGTTCGAATTTTGGTCCATTATTATTCTTTGTTTTTATAAACGTTTTACCTATAAATTAGCCCTCCAGTGCCTTAGGTTATGCTGATGATATTAAAATTCTCAATACCCTTACAGGAGAGAATTTTATCAATGATTGATCTGTTGTTGATCGTTTATCTTTGAATATTATAAGCGCTTCGTTATGTCTTTTACTAGAAAATTTACACTTTTTTCTTCCTTTTATTCTATAAATGGAGTTATACTTTTGAAAACTGATTCAGTGGAAGATCTTAGAATAATATTTGGTAATTGCTTAATTTATATTTACATATTCAACATATGTGCCCGTCAGCTGTTAAAATATTAGCATTTGTTTTGCAGTCTACTTAAAATATTATATTTTGCCTTTGTCCCAGGCCATCTTGAGTACAGATCGACTATTTAGTATCCTTTTTACGATACTAAAAAATTTGCTGTTAAGGAAATTCAACATGTATTTTTAAATATTAAATCATTATCAGGTAAATTTTAATGGAGACTATGGTGGACTGATTTAATCAAAAAAGGTAAATAAAACCCCTTACTACAACAAATGTTCGTATTCTGTATACGTTTTCAACAACTAAGTTGTCATCATCAGCAGGTAATTAATCATACCGCACAATCACCAAATACGCATTGATTTATTTCACAGAGTTTAAACTGACAAAGATTAATAAAAAAAGGCAAAGGTCACACAATGTCTGTATTATGTATTTGTATTTCTACAACTAAGCTTTCTTCACCAACAGATAATTAATGACAGTATAGCACCTGGATTCACGGTAAATCATATACACACTGATTTACTTCACCCAGTTTAATGTTTCCTACTGTTAAAACTGACCTTATACTAAATACAACCCCGCTTCCACTTATGGGCCCCTTTTCGTGGCTCTTCTTACCTAAGAAGTCAAAGAGAAAGAATATGTTATTGGACCCTTATCAATGTTTAGCACATGGTTTTTGTTCTTTGCAATGTACATGCTTTCATAACTATCTAATTTACGATAATTATTTATATTTTTGTTTAATGCAGACAATTCGCGGTTACACTATGATTATTTTCTAGCACGTGTTTCGCTAAACTTGATTTCTCAAGTCGATTAAACTTGATGTGCACCATATATCCTTTAGATCGGATTCCTATCTCACGTTTAGTCTGATCGATGTGTTGTCTACTACAATATAGGTATTTTATTTCGTAAATCTCCGACTTTTAATTTAATTCGACTTTGTCTTTCGCATTTCTTAAGAGAGACTTAATAGAGTTCCTGGACCGATATGTAACTTGAAATTCGCGCTCTTTAAAAACTCTTTTAATTAAAGCCTTCTAAATTAATCCATTGATTATTTCCGAATCAAAATAATTGTATGTCGCAATTCTTTTCTTTTTTTACCGTGAATTTAGTCAACGGAAATTTTGAATTTAATTGGAATATGGAATGTTTTTGAAGAGCGCAATTTTCAAGATACATTTCGGCCCACTAACTAATCGACCTGAGAAATCTCGTTTAGCAAAGCATATGTTAGCAAACGAAGGAGATGAATTTTAGTAAATGAGAAATACAATAACTTTGATTCGAAAATAATCAATGGATTAATTAGAAGGGCTAACAAAATAAAGACATTCCGGGGTACCACGTGTCTGTCACCTCAAAACAATCGAGGCAGATAATTTATATGTTTTTCTATTTGGCTCTTTGACAAAAATTTTAAGTGTTTTTAAAGAGCGTGGTTTTCAAGATATATTTCGGTCGACTATCTATATTAGATTTCTCTCAGGAAATGCGAAAGACAAAGTCGACTTCAATAAGAAATGGGAGATTTACGAAATGAAATATCTAGATTGCAATAAAGAATACATAGGCAAACAAGACATTCGACATAAACCCGGTATAAAGAACATATGGCGCACATAAAAGTTAGTTGAGCTGAGAAATCTAGTTTAGCAAAGCATGTGCTAGAGAATTATCATAACGTAATTGCGAATTGTCTACATTTGGTTAAGAATGTGAATAATTACCGTGAATTAGATATATATGAAAGCATATATATTTCAAACAACAGAAACCATGTGTTAAAAGCTGATGGTGGTCCGACCTCATATTTTTGTCGTTTTCAGTTCATTGATAAGTAATATACGCCCGTTAAAAGGTTCGCATATGCAAGCAGTGGGTGTATTTTAGATAAGTGGTTAGTTTTTAAGACTAGAATACAATTTAAATTATGCGAAGCGAGTCTACAGTTGTGGCTTTCGACGGTGAAAGCCCAATACGGACCTGTTTCTGTGCTAGTTTTGTCGTGTATCCAGGAGCGACACTGTGAGTAATTATTTGCTGATGATGGCAACTTAGTTAAATACGTCTACAGAATACGAAAATTTTTGTGGAAAGGGGTTTTATTAACCTTTATTGATTTAAAGCGTCAACTATTTTATTTGGATCCGTCAGCTCATCATCACCAAACCTGAAGCTACAGGAGATCCTTGAATTTCACATCTTTTGTCCAATGAATCCCCAAAATATCTCATGATCTTTAAAAATTTCCCTCTCAAGATCAGCCAGATATATTTTATATGCATTGTCGGTTTCGGATTTTACCGGATTGCGTATTCGAATAAAGTCATAAGGCTAACGAACCGGAGGATTTCAATTTCTAATGATAAAATTCCTTTCAGTTTAATTAAATAGATTAGAACTGAACTATACAAGGTAGGAAATACACGTGATGAAGTAAAATGTTGTGGCACGTGCTTATTAACAATAGAAAATATTGTTGTGTAGAATAAAGAAACGAAACTTCTTGACACTTTCTCAAATAGTATCAATTCACCTTCCGGAGTTTATTATATAATTTTGGCAGATTAGGTCTTCGAAAATTATATCTGAAATTAAACCCGAAGGGAACGTTTCTAACAGTATGCCTGTGTAAATTCGTATTAATATTTAAAACCGAATGGAAGCTATCCTCAGGAACTAATGGGAATAGGGAATGTTCGACAACCATTGAGCAACTAATGTAAGCAAAAATTAAATCCAGTATTCAATTGAAGCAGTTGTAATATGTTCATGAAGTTTTGTAAAATTGTAAACCTAAAGTCATTTACGTTATCAAAAGCATTGAATTTGAAAATATTTTAGTACAAAACAAGAACAATCAATTTTTTTGAATAAACCATTGGTTGCTCTCAAGTAAGACGTACATATATTTATTCCATTTGGTGCATGGTGCTACTTAACATCTAGTCCGGAGTTAGTGCTCCTGCGCCTATTCTAGTTTTTATTTTGTAACATTGGTATAAACAGAACAAATATTTTGCTATTACCAGAGGTTAACCGGATATATATAAATATATACTCGTACTTGTTATATCAACAAATTACTAATGTGTCACTATTAATTAAGGCACAATTGTCATAAGGTATTAAGAATCAGTTCAATATTAAGACTCGAGTATAATAATACTATTCGTAGTTAAGTAAAACTTTGTCAATCTCCGAAATCTAACTAGATTAATCAGTAGGATTCGAAGATCGGAAGATTCAGATGAAATTGAAGATCGAAGGCTTTCGAAGAGCCCGAAAATTTAAAAATTCGAGAATACTTACTAAAAAAGGATAACAAATGCCAGGAATAAATGTTTCACAAAACTGGGAAAAACAAAACGCTTTAAAACTCATCAAAGGGCCCATCAATAGCCTAGAGTTAAGGAAACGGGACCAACGTATAAAATATTAAATTGAAAAAAAAATTCGAAATTACTAAAATCCCATATAATCGCCAGTAGTTCCTATAATTAGAGAAGAAACAAGAAAGCGTAGAGTTCTCTTATTCCGAATGAACAAACGAACAGATAAAAATAAACCAACAAAAACAAAAAATAAGAAAGAAAAAGTAATGAAAAGAACAATTTGGATTACGTTAATAAACACTTATTACTAAGCCTAATCAATAGAATAAGTTCGTTAAAAATAGACAAATTGCAAGCAAATATTTTTATAAGCCAAATACAAATCTGTACAATACCGGTTTTGAATGGCATATCAAATGTATTGTTCATATTTATCAAGTTGTGTAAATAATTTATAAAAATAAATAGGTACGATTTATCAATATTTTCTGTAACAATTATTTTTTTGAAAAGTAGACAATTTTTCAAATATAATGAAAAAATGACATTATGTTTTCGCAGTCAAGAAAATACAGGTTGATATTACGAGCGATAGCGTTATAGAAACCAAACATTAACAAACATAAAACAATAAGTGTGGGTTTTACTCAACGTGAGTCATAACGTTGTGTTAAACCAACATTTTTATTTGCATAAACTTATTTAATCTTATCACTATATAAAAGCTTAAAATGTAGACTTTTAACTTATATTTTCATTTTAATTGAAGGAAATATGCTTTTCATTGTTAAATGTTTCTCATATTCTAAAGAGTTATATTGACCTAAAATATAGATTTACAAAAAGAAATGATATGAAGTTCAACTAAAACATAGTTTCGTTGGAAAAAATTGATAAATTACCTATGATGTTGATGTTGATTTTCCAATAAATATTATCTATAAAATAGATAAATGCTATGGAACTTATTGATTCAAAAACATCAAGGATCCACAGATTCAATGACGTACGAGGGAGCGTTTTTATATTCGCGGAATGAGCGGGTTGTAGAGGGGTGAGTAGGCGCATTGGGGGCGTGGCCTGTGCAGCGACTCATAACTAGTATAAATACGAAGTTTAATTGTTATTAGACAGTTAGTCTTTGAGCTATCGTCAACCAAGTAACATAATCAGGAGTGAAAAGTGAAATATAGAAAAAATCGAATATCGTGCCGTTATAAAGTTCCTTACCAGGCAAGGAAAATCAGTCGCGACCATAATGAATGAGATGTCATTGGTTTACGGCGACTTTTGTCCAGGAAAAACCATGGTGTACAAGTGGCATAGTTTATTTAAACAAGGAAGGGAATCCCTTGAAGACGGCCCGAGGCCGGGCAGGAGCATTGAGGTGACCACGCCAGCACTTATCCAAAAAGTTGAACAAATTGTACTCGAAGATGCTCGACTAAAGAAGAAACAACTCGCAGAAATGGTTGGAGTACCCGATACAACAATTTTTAAAATCCTACACGATCATCTCGGCATGTCTAAGGTCAGCGCAAGATGGGTGCCGAGAATGCTCACGCCACCGCAAAAACAACAGCGCGTAGAGTGTTCGCGTGCATTTTTGGACCTCTGTAATGAGGACAAGGATGGTGTATTGAGTGGAATTGTTACTGGAGACGAAACTTGGGTTCATCATTATGAACCTGAGTCCAAACAAGACTCCATGCAGTGGCATAAAAAGGGCACAGCACCTCCCAAGAAATTTAAAGTGTCACAATCAGCTGGGAAACTCATGGCAACGGTATTTTGGGACTCGGAAAGAATATTGTTGATTGATTATAAAGATAAAGGTGTTTCTATAACCGGAGAATATTATGCTTCAATATTAGAGCGACTAAAAGAAGCCATTGAAGAGAAAAGACGGGGAAAATTGACAAAAGGTGTTTTGCTTTTGCACGACAACGCGCCCGTCAACTAGAGCCGCGTTGCGTTAGCTGCCCTGCATAAGGTGGGCTTCGAAATTGTGAATCACCCACCCTACAGCCCAGACATGGCCCCGAGTGATTATTACCTGTTTCCGAAAATGAAAAAAGAGCTGCGGGGTAAAAAATTTACTGCCGATGATGAAGTCAAGGAGGCAGTTTCGGCGTATTTTGCAGATACAGAGAAATAATTTTTTTATGAGGGTATAAATAAATTAATTGAAAGATGTGAAAAATGTATCCGTCTTGCAGGTGAATATATTGAAAAAGAATAATAATTTGGTTTTTTTATTTCCACCCCTTGTCCCCCATTCCGCGAATATAAAAACGCTTCCTCGTATGTAAGCCTAAAATAATCAAACAAAAGCCATATAACATAGCTCTTCATTAAAATGAAAATGCATATTTGTTAAGTACTTTAAGTATTTTCCATAATTTTTATTTAATTTATTAATTTCACATATGTATATTTTCTTATGTTGATTTAATTCATTTATTAAAATTGTTATATATATTATATAATAATTAAATATCAATATATTCTATCTAAATATATTAAATAGGACGACTGTATAAATGCAGAATATTATTAGATGGTTCGCAATCCAATTTAATTATAAGGAAAATGCAATTATCTTGGATTAAGACAAGAAGAAGCTTCCAATATTGAGTTAGCAGGCATAACGTATATGAAAACACAGATTGCACATTCAATGGTTGTATCTAGTAAGTGCTAGATGCATTGGTCTTAAAACCAATTTAAACTGCCTGGTATTAGATAAAATATCAGAGCAACTATCATTAGTCATATTATGAGAAAATTAATATACTAAAGAATATTAATCACTCAAGGTTGATATACACCTCCTTTCCACATTAGTGCTCGTCTTTCGACAACTAAGTTGTCATCATCGGCAGATAATTAAACAGTGTCGCACCTGGAAACTACAGCAAAAAACCCGCACGAAACGAATTCCGTACATGATCTGTATCGTCGAAAGCCAAACGCCCACTGTGTGCAAATAGAACACGGAAATTATTGTGGAGATGGGTTATACTCGTACATATATCAACCTTAAGTGATTAAGTTAATCAATTACAGGCTCCATTAAAATGTAGCAGATAAATGAATATATTCTTCAAAAGAGATTTAAATGAGCAAATTTCAGTATCGCTATCTTTTATATAGATTGCTTTAAAGGTTTTGCTGTTCAGCTACTCGCCATAAGGAGGCGCTGTCGGAAATATTTTTGTCGAGATTTTTTTGTGCGAATAGCATTTACAGATTGCTAGCGTATGCTGTAGTTTCTTTTTAGTAATTTTTGAAGTTTAAGTTTCGTGAAAAATGGGGTTAACGCGCCAACATTTTCGAGCTACGATTTTAAAGAGGTCTCATTCGACAAGATTGTTCGCCAAAATCAAGCGATTGTTTAGCGACGAAGCACTATACTTGAGGACTATTGAACGGTGGCACGAGTTCCAGCGTGGACGTGTTCGCTCAAAGACGAGCATCGTGATTGATGGCCCGCCACTGCAGTCACTGCAAAAAACATCGACGCCGTTTACAACATGATAAAGACAGACAACCACTGTACATACAGAGATATTCGGGCATCATTCGGCATAGGTATGACCTAAATCAGAACTATCCTGTATGATCATCTTGGTATCAGAAAGCTTTGGGCCCCATGTATACCACACAATTTAACGAAATATAAAAAAAAGCGCGTATGGATTGGTGCACAAAAAAGTTAAAACATTCGACCGAGATCAAGCAAAATCAGTGTTCGACATCGTTACAGGTGACGAAAGTTGGATTTTTTACGAGCCAGGTTTTCAAAGACGAGGAGAAATCCACAAAAGCGAGACGTGAACGAAGTTCCGACAGAAAATGGTAGCTTCTTTTTTTGAACGCACCATTTATCTTGATACCATTCCGCCAGGGGATCGTCTCACAGTCAGTGCTGAATAGTATACAACCATTTGTTTTCTAACTGCGTTCCAAAAAGTAGGTGAGAAACTACCAAGAGGATGAATCATTCTGCATCAAGACAATACATCATCACACAATGCATCTCATACGTCAGAGTTTTATTGTTTTGAAAAACAATAAAAAAAATCAGTTAAAATATTTCATTTTTTTATACCATAGGCAAAATTTTTAAAGCAACCTACCTAAAGAAGTTCTTTTGGCATTAAGATCAGACTTTAAAACATTTTTATTATCTAGAGAGGAAATTAGCTAAATATCGCATTCTAGAGTATATAAATTTAACATAATATTTAAATTTGGAACATATGCGAAAAAAAAAAGTTTTATGTTATAGTTTGAAATTGCCGTTATAAATATAAATTTTTCAGTAAAAATACGTTTCAGGTAATTTTGATGGAGTCTGTGGTTGATTAACTTAATCACTTAAGGTTGATATACGAGTATAACGCCTTTCCACATTAATTTTCGTATTCTGTATACGTGTTTCGACAACTAAGTTGTCATTATCAGCAGATAATTAAGCAGTGTCACACCTGGAAAATTACGGCAAAAACCCGCACGAAACAAATTCCGTACACGATCTGTACCGTCGAAAGCCAAAACGCACACTCATAGTGTACGAACCAGTTATACACAATTGAACCGTATTTTTATTAAATAAAATAGTACTACTACAAAAATCATGATTTTTTATGGTTATGCGAAAACATCAACGGGAATAGATTTCGATAATACCCTAATGTTGGGGCCAAAATTACAATAAAATTTGTTCAAATTTAAATTATGTAAATATGTTTTAACGAATAATATCAAAATGTACAGTTCGCATAAGTGAAAAATGCACGCCTTTTCAACGTTTACTGTGGAGAGAGTCCGACAATGTAAAAATTTTAATTAACTACTCTGACATACGGCACAGTTTCTGCCTCTTATTTGTCCATTAAAATATTGCAACGGTTAGCAAAAATTATCAATCATTGGAGATTGGTCTCGTGTTGGTACCGATGAAAACTTTAGTTGACTAGAGATTCCCCTTCTATGTTAATGGACACAAAATTATGGATTAGTTATCCCAACCAAAGCAACAATCCACCACATGCCCATGCTTCAAAAGAGAAAGCACAATTCTTTGATTGATTTATAAAGGTATTTAAAAATTTTAACGTACGCTTTTGGCGTATATTTTGAACTTACATATGTGTATATTATTTTAAAATCCACAATCTTAAATATTCATTCTATGTATTTTTAATGCACTATTAACATTATTATTTTGATATATTTTTACTTAACTTTAGTGAAGAGATTGTATGTAAATTATTTGAACTTACTCGTATATCATTTTAAAATCCGCAATCTTCAATATTCATTCTACGTATTTTTTATAGCACTTCTGACATTATGAAATAATGTCAGTTAAATTTTGATTTATTTTTACTTAAATTTAATGAAGACATTTCATTTATTTGTTACATTATTTTGTACAGTGGTTAGCAAGTTTTTATTTCTTCTTTTGTGTGTAGATGAGCGCGCATCCGGCTTTCTCTGCAAATCATGGAGATCATTTTATTAACAAACTTCCTATCTAGAGTATATGTTTTAGTTTCTATCGTTTCAAACAGGGAATTGGAAGTTGTCGATAATTAAAAGTGCGAAGTATTAAGGTTTGTTAATTGGTTTTGGGGTTCGACGCATGAATTTCAGTAAATCCGACTACAAAGGTACTTAAGGAAGAATTTTCTGGACCCTTCAATTAGATGTACGTTTTTTAGTCTATTACCATCTTAAGCACGTTGTGGAATTATTCTCATTTCTTTTCTTATTATCGTTATTTTAGAGTATTAGAATATATTTTAATACCAAATCGACGTACATATGTTTTTCCGTATTTATGGGATCTAGTTACGAAATCAACAATCCTAATCCTAATCTATATATATTTATATTTAAAAACAATTGTCTGAGAGTTTACGCCTTTTTTATACACGTTAATTAATTTAGTAGATAATCAGAATGTCATAGAACAATTTTCCTAAAATTTTATGTTTTTTTGTTCACGTTGACTAATTTACTAGATAGTCAAGTTTTCTTGCTTAAAATAATCGAAGATACTCTAGATTACATTGTATGTTGTCTTTTTTATTTAAAACAAATTAATTATTGCTAATTTTTTATGGAAAAGCAAAATAGTCTAATTTAGTGAGTCTAGAAAGTTCTTTTTAATATTTATTCATTTTTTAAGTGTAAACGAAGTTCTGATTAAAAAATAAGAACTGCTGACACTGTTCACTGTACTTGTAATATTAATTTAACCTATCTGAGCTTCGAACTTTATTATTTTATTAAAAGCTAATTTATGTTATTTGCATGTTTCTTTTTCTTTTATTTTCAATATAATATATCGGGTGTTTTTTTAAGAGCTTGAGAACTTAAAATGACAATACATGACAGAAATATTGTTGGAATGAAATTTTTTAATTTATAACCGGGTAGATAATTTCATGGCATTTATTTTTTAAATTTGATTTCCGGCATATGACCGCCGCGGCTATGAGTTACACAGTCCATTTGATCAGTCCAACATGTGACTACTTTTTCCAATAAATATGGCCGTATGGCATCAATGGTGGCTTGAATTTTGGCTTCCAATGCTTCAAAAGTTGCTGGTTTGTTGGCATAAACCAATGAATTAACATAGCCCCATAAAAAGTAATCCAGAGGCGTTAAATCGCACGAACGAGGGGGCCAGTGAACATGACCACTTCTGGAAATAAAATTGTCACCAAATTGATTTTGCAATAAATCGATTGTTAAGCACGCAGTATGGCAAGTTGCGCCGTCTCGTTGGAACGAAATGTCCTCAATGTTTAGCTGATTCATTTTTGGAAACAAAAATTCAGTTAGCATAACTTGATAGCGCTCACCATTTACCGTAACGGCAGCTCCTTCTTCCTTTCGAAAGAAATAAGGACCGATGATGCCGCCAGTGTGTAAACCGCACCAAACAGTCAATTTTAATGGATGTAATGATGATTCCTTAACGGCTTGAGGATTGTCTTCGCTCCAAATACGGCAATTTTGTTTATTGACGTAGCTATTTAACTAGAAATGAGCTTTACCACTAAACACAATTCTCTGATAAAAATGCTCATCTTCGGCCAGTTTCAAATGAGTCCAATCAGCAAAAATGCGACGCAAACGATGGTCATTTGGCTTCAATTCTTGCGCGAGCTGTATTTTATAGGCACGTAAGCCAAGATCCTTACGTAAAATTTTCCACGTAGTCGAAAGGCAAAGGCCAACAAGTTGAGAACGACGACGAATCGATATTTCGGCGTCTTTTTCAATATTTCGCGATTTTGATGGTTTTGAATCGAGAAGAGTAAAATTAGTGCGAGAAAGATCAATAACTGCACTCACTAGGCCGATTATGTTGACCGTAAAATTGACGAAGTGCTCTATGAACTTCGCGAACAGATTTATTTTTTTCAAAGTAAATTTCGGTAATTTGGAACCGTTGTTCTGACGTTAGACGATTCATGATGACTTGCCAATTCCTACTGAACAGAATTGTCAACTCATTATATGGCGATTTAATTTGTGGGACGTTTAGTATCTCATGTGGACGCGAGATTCCTTGCTACTCACCCCGTCATGCTTGTATACAGGGTGTTGCTTCTGTAATGAACAATGTGAGGCATTTTCTTTATATTTTTCCTCTTACTGTATAATCAACACGACTGTTGCAGTCTGGATAGTCTGGCTGCACCGTGAGAGAACAACTTTGATTAATCAAACATCGTTGCAATTAAGACAAAAACTAATGATAAAATCATGACCTATCGGTGAGAAATCGAATTCCAGTCTTCTACTTACCTGGAAAGTATAGTAAGATATTAAAGATTGTGAAATTTAATTCTTTAATCGTGCTGTAAATTTCATTATGGAAGCAGATCTTTAACTGAAAATCCGTAGTAGGTCTTATTATTAATGCACATGCAATTGCATGTATACACACGTGTATTTACACAATAACGTGCCTTAGTCGTAGGTTAAGTCTGGAGATTTAAAGTTATTAGATACGATAGCTTTAAATTTAGGAAAGTTAGTTGACACTATATAAAATTATAAAGGCAGATTTCCTTTAGAAGAACAAAGCGTTTAGAAAATACTATGAGGTGACTGCTAACGAACATATATATATATATATATATAACAGATGAACAGAAGAATAGAAGTCAGAATGAAAGAACACAAATTTGCTGACGTCATCTCTAGCACGATAACAACAAGCCACAAAATATATTTTGACGGAGCAAAAACAATGGAAAAATACACGAATTATATTTTTTCGAATAATAAGAGAAGCCACTGAAATTGAGAAAAGGCCGGACGACTTAAACAAAAGGAGTGATGCTCAACGCAACAGCCACAGTGAACACACGTACCACACAGAGAACGCAGAAGTAACCCAACAGCGAAACACAAAACAAGCAAATAAAATATCTCCATTGCAACACGGGTACAAATACAGGTTTTTGCATCGACAGAACGCATTTTATATGAACCAAAACTCTTATGAAGGTGATGGCTTGAGTCTTAAAATGATTTAGTTATGTTTCCCATATCATACTAAAATAAATTTTGCATATAACTATATCCTTGACGAGGAATTACTGGATAAATACATTTGTTATTCCACTGTCGTTGGAGGAAACCAATGAATTTTACGGATCTAAGGCCGGCTAGTTTTTGATATTGTTTCTCATGACACATTTTCATCGATGCTACATTATATCGGTATCAGTAGCTCTGTTATCAAATTGCTAAGAAACTATCATTCACATAGATCTCAATTCGTTAAATTGTCAAACGGTATTTCAAACAGCGTTCTATTAACATCTGGTTTATTTCAGAGATCAAGCCCTAGCCATTTCCCATTTTCTGTACATATTTGCTATATATTTCACAATATAAACACATGAAATGTTCATTTACATGCAGATGACACGCAGATGTATCACAGTTTCGAGCTTTCATACTTTCGTGAGTCTCTATGATCCAACGGGATCTGGATAGTATAACAACCACGTTTAAGTCATTATTTGATCTTGAACCCTCACAAATCTACAACGATGCTGTTTAGAGGGCGCGGAATATGGCCAGGTGGACTAAAAGTGTTCTATTAAACGCTGACAAATAAATGGTAATCACCTAGCGGTTACACAATATGGTCGTTTCTAGATAATTCTTTCAGGTTTAAAAACAAATCAGTACTAATTTGCAAAGCATGTTCATGGAGTTGAAACTTCTTTACTCCATGGAAAATATTTATCATAGATGATTAAAATAATGCTTTGCAATTCGCTTGTACGCATATCGACAGCTATCGGGACTAGCTATGTCACAATGCTATCTCCAGATGTAGTGTGTCAAGATTGCGGAATTACTGTCTCAGATGTGTATCTACGGCATTGCTAAGTATGGTCACGTTTCTCATAAGCCGAAAGAGTCGCTGGTTGAGTATGGATAAACATCTTGAGCGTCATTTGGTATATTTCTGTTACAGCATAATTGTGTCGAAATCAAAGCAGCAGACATTTCGGAGAATATCATTGCGTTAGAATATACACATGTCTACTTTAAATATTAAAAATAAAGGTTTCATTACTCCACCCCTACATAAAAAACGTTATTGCAGCTTTTTTAATATTCAATAATAGTCCAGTGTAGAACTTAGATATAAGAAGGTGTAAGATAAGAATTTACATCTCTTGGATATATATTTCTTTCTCTTGTAATCATTTTGTGTAGTGGTTCACAGAATTATGTAGATTAGGTTAATTTTAAGAATCCTTTTACCAATATGTATAAAAAATTGTTATTTTAAGATTGAAATAGAAGATTGGAGACGACAAATTTGTCGTAATCCAAACTTAATCTTGAGTTTATATAATTTATTTCGTAACCCTAAATTGTATTTTACACACTGTTTGCCATAACTGATGGAAATAAAGATTATTATTATTGAATTAAATTCTTCTGGCGACTGAGAAGTGGTTTAAAGTAACAGTTTTTATTTGCATTATATTTACATAAAAATCTTGATATTCTTGTTTCTTTCGCGCGGTAATTCTTTGATTCTGATATGAATCGGTATTTGATCGGACTGTGTTGTACTAACCAACGCGATCTCTTATACGTTCTGCTTGCTAGCATGGCAGGGTGGGACGCTTCAACTATCACTTTTTACTGTTCAGACGTTCAATATTCGGTTCATACGTTTTTAATTGGGTTTGTTGGATTTATTTTCATGTGTTTAAGTAAAGGACGCCAAATACATGAAAAACGTTGAGGACCGTCCCGTTTGTTCAGGTTGTTCGGACACTTTTCTGTCTATATAGTGTCCTTGCAATTCGATTCTCGCTTCTAAATGTGTATTTCTAGCGAGTGTTCTGGTATTTTCGAAATCTATCTTATGCCAAGTCGTAACGAAGTGATGCCCTAGCGATGAATTGGATTCTCGTTTTTGTATCGGTAATTTGTGTTCTTATCTTCTGATGTTAATTCTTCTGTTCGTTTGGCCTATATAGGATAAAATACCCACATAGAATTTCGTATACTCCTTGGTCTTTTAACAGTATTGTTTTTGTCATTAGTTTCGTAGCGTCACCTAACTTTATTTCAGTAATAAATATCGTGTTAATGTTGTTTGTTGAATATTCAACTGATACAATACATGGTACCCTTTATGTATGATCAAAACGCCTTGGGTTTCAATTTGTTCTAGTTTTCTTCTTTGCCGCCTAAATAGTACTTTGTTCACTGACACGGTACTGTTTTTTTTTGTATTAATTCGCCGAATTCTCTGTGTTTATTCTTGCATGTGATCTTGGCCGGCCATTTTCTGCGATCTTATAACTAATGTATGAATAATAATAAATGGAACTGCACTGGGTCGCGATGTGATTTCACATTCGGGTGCTAGTCTGTGTGAGTAGGGTATGTACTCTATGACCAAAACTATCGTCTTATTTCTTTATCACTAGAACATCCAAGAACGATAGTATTATGCCTCTGTAGTGATTTGTATCGTGCATATAGAGTTTAGATGTTTTAAAAATTGTTTAAGATACTTCACCGTACGGTCATATCAAGGTATTGTTCACGTAGCCCAACCAACGATTTGGCTTATTATCTGTTGTTCACTGTAATAGGATGATGGGACCATATCTCCTCTATAGCGAACGCCTTTATAGAGGATTTTGATATATGTAATTTAATAAAGCCAACTCTGTATTATAACTGTTTAAATGAGTGCAGCTATTTCTTGCCCTCTGATTTACAAATGTCTGAGATCTTTAAATTTTGTTATTGATCATGCTTTTTCTATCCCACTGGTATAAAACTGAACATATAAAACGCAATACAGACTATTTGATGTTTCACACATAGAAATCCATTTAATTTATTATAAAATGAATGAGTTCTACAATTAATTTTGAGAATGTGAGAAAAATTATTGGACTACACAATAGGATATAACATTTCGTAAGATCGCTAGGCGGATACAAAGAAATATATTGGGTCTGGGAAAAAGTTCGTGGCGTTTTTCCCGATAGATGGCATTGGTTGCCGATAACTAAAGAACAACAAGTCACAGCGACACCACCGAGGGCTCGTTTTTTAGATGACCTTCCGAACGTTTTGAGCGTAGAAACATTGTAATCGGTGCAGTGGTTGGAAAGTTATTCGCATAAAATGGAGAAGAATAATGAGAAATTTCGCTATATTCTGCAATATTATTATGATAAGGGGAAGAACGCTGCGCAGGCTTGTGATAAAATTTGTGCTGTGTACGGTGAAGGTACTTTATCGAAATCTGTTGCGCGGAAATGGTTCGCTCGCTTTCGTTCTGGAAATTTCAATGTGAAAGATGAGTCACGCTCCGGTCGTCCAATCACTGAAAAATCTGATGAAATTCTTGAAAAAGTCCAACAAGATAAGCATATCAGCAGTGTCGATATTGGCATGGAGCTAGGCATTGACCACAAAACTGTTTTGAACCATTTACACAAAGCTGGTTACAAAAAAAAGCTTGACGTATGGGTTCCTCATGAGTTGAGCGTGAAAAACATGATTGACCGAATTAACATCTGCGATGCGCTGCTGAAACGGAATGAAATCGAGCCGTTTCTGAAACGTTTAATAACCGGAGATGAAAAATGTAACGTACGATAATCGGAAGCGTGAAAGATCGTGGATAAAGGATGGTGAGCCGTCACAAGCGTTCGCTAAGCCAACATTGACGCCAAAAAAAGTGATGCTGTGTGTATGGTGGGACTGGAGGGGAGTCGTCCACTACGAGCTACTTCCAACTGGTCAGACGATTGATTCTCAACTCTACTGTGCACAACTAGAGAGATTACGCCAGGCGATTGAAAGAAAACGGCCCGAATTGATTAATAGGAAAGGTGTTGTCTTCCATCATGACAACGCCCGACCACACACTTTTTGATGACCCGTCAAAAATTGAGAGAGTTTGGTTGGGAAGTTTTGATGCACCCACCTTACAGTCCGGATATAGCACCCTCTTATCATCTGTTTCGATCTCTGCAGAACTCTCTCAATGGAATTATAAAAGAAGCCTGTGAAAACTACTTGATTCATTTTTCGAAGAAACCACAGAAGTTTTTCACCGATGGGATCATGGATCTACCAAAAAAATGGCGAAACATTGTCGATAATAATGGAGCATATTCGGTTTAAATGAATTCGTCCACGCGCCATGCGGGGACCAGTTGAATTTTACTGAAAAAACGCCACGAACTTTTTCCCAGACCCAATATATACATACAGTTATTCTCATTGATGAATAGACTGGTTTCAAGAAAGTAGACAAGATCTTCAGCTTCTCTTTTTATTCTACCATATTTTGCTGTAGTATTGTTGTTCCATCAAAATTTATATATGCATTATATATTGTACATTAGCACTGTCGTTCCATCGGAAACATAGCATTTACAAAGTGTTTCCAAGTTCTTCTGTTATGTTAATGAGATTTTCTTTCATATTCATTCTATCCTCATTAGCTCCTTCTTTGTTTTTCCTCTTTATGTTTCCATCACCTGCATCTGCTTCTTTTTTCACATGACGTTCATGTAAAAGCACGTTCCATAATATCATTAGCCATGTGTTAGCCTAGTGCGTGTTCTTTCCAATTACATTTTCTTCCCTTGAAGTTCTGTGGGAATCTACCTGGTTCGTTGTCTGCCCTTTGCTGGTGATCATAATTTGTTCATGAAACTCCTCAAATTTTCCATAAACGTCAATTCACATGAATTTTGCGAACGGATTCTTTTTCTTTTATGTCTTTTTGATATAGAAGTTCAACATAAATATTGAAAATACAGATTTTTTAATATGTTATTCAGTACTTGGTAGAACCGCTCCGTATTCAGAATTCACTATCGAATTTATATTTGCGCCCGCCCATTTCGGTTTCAAATATTTTCGAAATGGCAGAATTGTTCCTCTTGTTAAATTACTTAAGTATTTATTTTCTGCTGTGTTAATCAGATCCCTAGTTTTCGTGACGTTTATTCTGGGACCTACCTTTTGTGACATTGTTTTCCGCTTAGTAATTATATTTACAAGATATTTTGTTATTTGATATTAGACACAGGTTATCCTATAATCCGAGTCATTAAATTATTTCCTGTTAAATATTTCAACGAATCCTTTTTCTCTGTTCTATTATCTTCTTAAGTACATAAGCCAAACAGGTATTATAAAAGACATCGGGAACAAAATATAGCATTATTTTATACTCTAATTTAGTTTTAATTTGTAACATAGTACACTTTATTTATTATTTAATAATTGATATGCAATGCTGTTGTACATGGTCATGATTAATTGAAATATCTTTTAAGACAAACCAAAGGATATAATTTTTTTCAAAGCATTTATGATTTATAGTATATTACCGCTTCCCGTACGTATTACATTAGTTTCTGCTTTCGACTGAAGTTAATAACATCCTTATAATATTCCAAGTCAGCATTTTTGTTACTACATAACCCTTTTTTTTACCATATGTTTTGTACATTTCCTTTATTATCCTTAGAGTTGTTTTTTACATCCTTTCAGTTTCGATTTTCCTTCGCTATGTTTTGTTTTCCTGTGATACTTTTTTTGATTGTTTCGAAGTATTTATATTTACATTATGCTATTATCAGAACAAGAAGTAAATTATGATTATATATTACATTATGATATATACAAAAATATAACCATGAATTAAAAAATCTTAGAACATTGAAGCGTATCACTTCACTCGTAATGCTGCATAATGCACTGATAATGATGCGCATAATTGTTCTGAAATCTCTAAAAGATTTCCAAAGTAGGTTAGTTTGCGGTGCCCTTCAGCCAAATGTATTAGGTCCTTGCTAGTTTCGAAATATTTCTCGAGCATATTCAAATTTTATGTAATTGATTTTAATAAATTTCTCGAGATCATTTCCAGATTGCTATGCGAGGCTAATATCGTTGTATCATCACCAAATGTGGTAGTGGTTGCAATAAATAGCAGATATTATAGTGATCTGAGAACGCTTACTACCCTTACTACCTAAAAGGGAAATCAGACAGGAAGTTATGATTTTAAAATTTCCTATAATGGATGGGATAGAAGTTATTCACTTTGTAGTAGAAACCACCATATTTTAGCGATATTTTAGCAAAAACCTGACTAATATCCAGGAGTGCTGCTGTACAGAATCTTTTGCATTCTAAATCATTATTGGTTTCCTTGATTATTATATGTACTTGTTCTATGGTGTCATATTTCTGTCGACAGCCAAATTAGTTGTTGGCCATTTTTCTGAAAAGATTAATTGAAGATATTGAGACAGTCTTTTCGAAGACTTTCGAAAAGATTGGGATTTCGGATACTTACTAGATAAATAAATTATTCAGCCATTAATTAAAATGGCATATGGTCATTTTAAACGAGTACTTAAACTCCCATCATCAAATATGACACACAGTTTTTTTAACGAACGAAGGAAATGTCGTCTATAAAAGTAAGGTTAATAATTAGCAGCAGTGCTTTCTTCATCATAGCTTCCAAGTTGAAACCGCGTTTTCGATAATTTTCCTACCGATGTTACGTTAGCACTCGTATGGTACATTAGAGGCTTAAAACTTAGAGCTTAACAGCTGCCACTGCTTTCGTTGTAGCTCTGACACTGGTATAAGCCTGTGGTGGATGAATTTGTATAGAGACATTGGTCATGAGTCAATGAAGAGTAAAGGTTATACTTGAGTTATTTGTAGATACAGGTGTTGTGTAGGGGTAACCATCATAATGGTTATTAGGGTATTTAGAGATCTTTAAAGATTCAGGAATTTTTCGGTCATAGTAATAACTAGTGCGGCACAGAATTTTAATAGAATCGAACTGGATATGGTGTCCGGTTTCAAGCCTATGTTCAGCAAGTGCAAAATTAGCTACCCACAGCAGCCTAGTACTACGTCCATACTCTAAAACACGAGAACCGACAGACTGTTTTTGTCGCCAATATATATATATATATATATATATATATATATATATATATATATATATATATATTGCCTCACGAGCAAGGATTCATCAGGTGATTTTAGAGAAACGCCGTCTTTTACTGAAACTGGATTTCCAAGTTTGTAATGGGGAAGAGAAGGGGGGAGGATTAAAGATGGTTTCAATGTTGTTTTTAAGAAGTATTTTACTGGTGCGATCAGTGATGCCTGTATATAGTGTAGATGTGTTTTAGAGAGGGGGGGTTCATGTCAACTCTAGGATTACGGTGTCGGTCTATAATCTGTTGAACATCATGTTTGGAGAAATTGTTTTTTTATAAAGGCATTGGTGATGTGACTTAATTCCTGGGGTAGAGCATACTTGTCAGCTATTTTCAAAAGCTCTAAGGAGTTGATGACGCCCTATTTTTTGGGCGGGATAATGATGGAAAAGGACCTATAGATACAGGCCAGTGTATGTGGATCTGCGGTTAACTGTCATATCAGTCAGGAATTAAATCACATTACCAACGCGTTTATAAATAGTAATTTCTAAAATAAATTAAGAATAAAATCGAGCAATTTTATTCATTGCTTTTCTTACTCTGTTTTCAATATAAACTCTTGTTGTGACTCCTTGCTTGGGATATACCAGGAGCGGTCAAATAAATACAGGATATAAATCCCTTGTAATAAAGGGTTTTCCAATAAGGACTTGACTAATTTCTTTCAAAATAAAATGCAGACCATTTGAGATATTTCAAAAACTTTATTATCGGGTTGAAGTACAATCAAAACATTTATGAATGGAACTCGACTTCGTTCATATGGCCACCGCGGGCACGTTTGCAGCGGTCGATTCGTTGGACCCAATTTTCGATGACTCGGCCACACAATTCGGCCGAAACGGCTGCTATTTCGCGTTCAATATTGGCTCTGAGC
This sequence comes from Dermolepida albohirtum, assembly GCA_031893035.1. Taxonomy (NCBI): domain Eukaryota; kingdom Metazoa; phylum Arthropoda; class Insecta; order Coleoptera; family Scarabaeidae; genus Dermolepida; species Dermolepida albohirtum. Next base: position 103,104 of record JAVIWB010001565.1, on the reverse strand, counting down.
TCTTCCAACGTTATCGGCTTGTTGGCATAGACCAATGACTTGAAGTAGCCCCAAAGAAAAAAGTCTAGAGGCGTTAAATCGCACGAACGAGGCGGCCAATCGACTGGTCCACTTCTTGAGATAACACGTTCATCAAACTTACTCTTCAATAAATCGATTGTAACGTGTGCTGTGTGGCTTGTGGCACCGTCCTGCTGAAACCACATGTTGTCCAAGTCCATATCTTCCAATTCGGGTCAAAAATAATCGGTAATCATGGCGCGATAACGATTACCATTCACAGTAACGTGACGATCATTATCGTCGACGAAAAAGTATGGCCCTATGACGCCGCCAGCATGCAAACCGCACCAAACAGTTATTTTTTGTGGATGAAGTGGTGTTTCATGAAGCACATGTGGATTTTCACCAGACCAATAACGCATATTTTGCTTATTGACGAACCCATTGAGCCAAAAATGAGCTTCGTCACTGAATATGATTTTGCGATGAAATTGATCATCTTGGCGCATCTTTTCCAGAGCCCAATCGGAACGTACGTCGTTTCAAATGGTTAATCGGCTTCAATTCTTGAGTCGGCTTGATCTTGTATGGGTGTAAACCAAGATCCTTACGCAAAATTCGCCATAAAGTGGTCTGGGCGACGCCCAACTCTGAAGAACGCCGTGGAATTGACTGATTTGGATCATTTGCTACGGACGTTTCAACGGCAGCGATATTTTCGACACTTCGACCAACCCGTTGTCACACTAGCACGGCAACATCACACAACGAATATGTAGACTCAAATTTTTGCACTAAACTTGTTACTGCCTGTCTGCTAGGGCGAGAATTACGACCGAAAATCGGAGTTAACGCTCTTAAAGTACCGGTCACCGATTCCGAATTTCTGTAGTAAATTTTTATAATTTGCAGACGTTGTTCGTTCGTGTACTTTACCATGATGAAAATGTTAAGTTTACTGAATACATTGACAGTGACAGTTCGATGATTAGTGAAAGGGTGCGTTCACAAATTGAATTAAAACTTGTCAAGTCCCTATTGGAAAACCCTTTATATGAAATTATGTCTCCTCCAAATAACTATATAACAATGACAAGAAAGCAGGGTCAATATTAGATAAATTCAATTCGCAAAATCATAAAGTGGCCAAATTGTGTCAAATGCATGCAAAAATTTGTATAGATTACATCGATTTACTCAATTGCCCAATTCCGACACAATTTCTTAACTGATCGCCGGAAGGTTTGAAATAGTTGATTATTCAGTCTTATTCATGGCAAAGATAAAGCTTAACGATTATAAATTCTCGTAGACATTGAAAAGGTTAGGAAAATAGCCACAGGTATTTAGGTCTTAATATTACTAGTATAACTCCTTTTAAAAACTGGACTTATTATTACAGCCTTCCAACGTGTTAACAATTTCCTAGGGGACAGTAATCCACAATAAATCAGGATTCCGTGCTATTCTATTATGAAATGTAATATTTTACTTTTTTTCTCTGTCGTTGGAATTCTATTTTGTACTACTCAACTACAACGTCCTGATTACAATGATTATTCAAAAAATATTAGTCTATCTGTAATATGTATACCTTCGTATAAATTATGAAAATTTGCCTTCTTGAAGTTGCATCTAGAATTACAGTCACGTGGAAACAGAACTGGTACCAAAGAAGGCAATTATTTAAGGCCATTGACTAGTGAGGGATATGACTTTATATCAAAGGATGTGAATTATGTTCAACGATGTTATTGCAATTCACGTTTAACAAAATCAAATCCAGGAAACTGTCATTATCATTTAGTATATAATTATACTAATTAAAATGAAGAGAATATACGAAATCCAAGAATACAAATGCTGCAAGCAAAAATTCTAAGAGATGTGAGAACAATCAGTAAATTTAATAAACTAACTAAAGAGGAGGGCAGAATGGAGTATATAAAGCAGTTAAATAATGAGCTCAATTCAGGGAAGACTATTGATAATATAGAAAATGGGCAACATCAAAAAGCAAGCGTCGGCGAATTACACTGGTGGTAAGGCAAGGGGTAATATGATATGGAACATGAAGAAGAATTAGCTAAAGAAAATACACTAAGAATCGAAATGTTAAAATTAAAATCAGAACAGGCAAAGAATAAATGCAATGAACAAATATAATATAAAAAAATTCTTGGCATACAAGAAAACTGTAAAAATAAAGAAATAAGAACTTTTTAAGAAAAGGTAGAAATACTGGTGGAATTCGTTAAAGAGTATCATTTAAAAGTGACCGTTATCAAACACAACCATATCGGAATATATTATACATCGGCATATATTATACATACAATTATTCATTGTTGAAATATTTACCAAAGTTCATTCATAAAAAAGCAATACTTTTTGAAGGAGATTCAAACAACGAGTATCAGATAAACTTTCAAGTATTCAAAATTAAACGCCAATAGTTTACATAATTTCTAAAAGATGTTTAAAAGATCGACATGACGGTCACTCTTTCAATTCACGCTCAAATTAAATTACACAACCCACTTAACAAATATATAGTCATAGAATAAGACCATGAAAATAGTAAAAAAATTGTGAAAAAAACTTCAGTATTGACTTCCGTTAAAGAACGTTGATGCTGCGTTCTTTACCATGTAAATCAATGGGAATATACAAAAAATATTTGTTGTCGGCGTCCGATGAGTAAATCATGAGATTTGTTGAGAGGTTAAGCGTGGAATATAAAAATTAATTGCGGAAAGTAAGTCAAGACAATCAAACAACTAGCTCTTACGTAAAAAACGTGCGCCATATTGCTTTCCTCGATCTGACAAGGTAAATCAAAAAAGATCAAGGCCACATCAATGTTCTATATGTATTTCGACGACTAAATTGTCATCATCAGCAGATAATTAATCACAGTGTCACATCTGGATCCGCAGTAAAGCTCGCACAGAATAATAGCGCGAAACCACCAAATGCACACTGTTCGTAAATTTGATGGAGCTTGTGGTTGATTAACTTAATCACTTAAGGTTGATATATAACTCCTTTCCACATTAATTTTCGTATTCTGTATATGTACGTATTGTTATTATGTTTTTAATACCGGGTTGCTATTGAACGTTGAGTCTGACTGATATATTGTTTATTAATATCTAGGCATTTTACTTCGTAAATTTCTGATTTTTAATTTAACTCGACTTTATCTTTCGTATTTCCTGAGAGAGATTTAATAGAGTTCCTGGACTGAAGCGTAACCTAAAATCTGCGCTCTTTAAAACCTCGATCTAAATTTTTCATCACTGTGTGAAATGGTAAGCATACAAATTGTTTGTTTTGATGGTTTTGAGGTGATAAACAAATAGTATTCCGGATTGTCTCTTTTATTTCCGAATCAAAATCATTCATCTCAACGTTTTTAGTAAAATTTAATTCTCTTTCGTATCTTACTTACAAGGGAACACAGCACGTGTCCCTCATCGATTTAAATGAAACTTAGTAGCTTTATAGACTGATGTAGTGTAAGAACAACGACAACTTTTTTAGCTGCTCAATCGCTTGTTTTCAGGGGGTGGAGCGCTCTGTTAGCAACACAACCTTTAGCTATTTGCTTTAATATCTCCAAACCGGTAAGACATATCAGAAAAAAGTTAGGATAAAAATTTCACTGTTTTAATAGTACTAAAAGATAGTGACAATAGTTTTCTTTTCACAATTATTGTTTACCAGCTACGACCCGAACGAAGTTTTATTTGCTAAGAAAATATAAGAGGTCATGCACAATTTGTAGAAAAAAAAATCTAGAAAATCGTGTACTTACGTATTTGATGTACAATGTGTATAAATAACGATAATACTTATATTATTGGTAATATGTAGATTATATGATTTCTATAGTATCTAAATTTTGTCCAAATTATGTGTATGTATATCTTATATGCCATAAATGCTTGTCTCCTTTCAAATACATATGTTATATTGTGGTGTCAGAACTAGGGGCTTCTCCAAAACTCAACAGCTTGCGTTTTATATTCTATATCAATCACACTACCTCGTTATTGGGGAACACATTCTGCATGTTCGTAATCTTCATCATATTCACTTCTTGGTTCAACCAATTGCAATTCATGTGGACCAGCCATGTCTTCAAATTCTAGTGCTACATCTGTTTGAAATACAAAGGAAGCCTATTCCCTAGCTCTTATAATGATATCCCTTAAGGCATCATGTAACTCTTGTTCTTCATATATTACTGGCGTAACAGCGATATTTGCAGCAAGGGATGTTGTATGTAACAAATTCAGAACATTAGCGATGTTGATTCTCATGATTTCAACAATTGCTGTTCAATAATCGAATCGTGAAACGTGGAACTGTGAACTGCAACTCTAAAGTTCTCTTGCTTTATATATTGTACATATATGCATTTGGAAAGGCGAGAAAGCTCTAGGAATAATATAATCTGCACGTGAAGATCAATGCGGATAAGATTTAAATAAGGAATCTTATTAATACTACGGATGATAAACAAGTATAGAAGAGCACCAAAGACATCTGCTTATTCCTATAAATTATTTTTAGCTTGCCAACAATATCTCATAGTGATCTCATAACGATGTACGATATGAAATTTAATACCTTTAGAAATATATAATGCATAAATGATCTACAAGATGCGAGATATTATTATATTTCGATAAGCAAATTACTTACATTATGATTTTTTCACGTAAGTGACAATAAGTATCTATTTTCGTTATTTTATCCTGTCTTTCACCTCTTTTTCAAATACAGTCCTGTTATATGATAGCGAGTAGGACTTTGTATCACTGGTATTGTAATTGTCAAGCAATATTGTTTTCGTTATCATTGTACATACATTGCAGAATTAGTGGTTAATTTGTTAGAATTAGGTATTCCTTTCTTCAACCGTCAATTTTAGTTTTGATAAAGGTTTACGTGGTAGACCAGGAACTTCTGAATTCTCACCTTTTCGTTTTTGTTTCAATTCGGTGCTTTGAACCCAGATTAAATTATCTATTGTTCTTTATATTGTGTCGTTGAAACTAAATAAAGATTACTACTTATACACAGTGAACATCAAATACGTACATGGGTACAAAATTTTCTAGATGTTTTTTTTCTTCTATAAATTGAGTTATTTTTTGGCATGTTTAATATATATGAGTAAATTGTGCATAACTTCTTGTATTTTCTTAGCAAATAAAACTTTTCAAATTTGAAATAAATGTGGGGGGAGGGGGTTGTTGCTGGTAAACAATAATTGTTAAAAGAAAACGATTATCACTATCCTTTAGTACTATTAAATCAGTGAAACATTAACATACCGTTTTGGAGATATTAAAGCAATTAGCGAAGGGTTGTGTTGCCGATAGTGCGCTCCACTCTCCGAAAACGGGTGATTCGGCAGCTAAAAAAGTTACCGTTATTCTTACACTATAGCAGTCTATAAACCCAACAAGTTTCATTTAAATCGATGAGGGACACTTGCTTGTGTACACAAAGATTATAAATTGGAAGACGGGGAAATTTTTTATATTATTCAACATAACGTTATTGTTTCCTTGAGTGTAGATTCCAGAAATTTTAAAGTATTTAGAAGATTATTTTCTTTACAAAAAGAAGATTTGCCAGGTGTACCGGAAAGTCATTATCGGTTTTTCTAACAGATGTCGCTAGGTTTAAGTATGGAATGTATGATTTGACACATATGTAACTTTATTCTACTGATATCAAGCTTCAAAGCCATACACTGTCATAGATTTATACCTCTTTGAAAATGTCGAGTTTTGTGCCAGAAAAAGTGCATTTGCGGCACGCATTACTTTTCTTATTTAATCAAAAGAAAAAAGCAGTTTTGAATAAATACATTTTTCCATTTTTTTACGAAAAAACCGGTAATGACTTTCCTGTACACCTGGTAACTGGAAAAAGTAAATGATTATTTGCAATTGATAAGCCTATGCATGTCTCAAAATTGTTAGGTTAATGTAAGTTTTATGAACAGAAACAAGGGGCAGCAAAGGGGAATATCTTTCTCCATTTATAGTGGAGTTTGGATTAGGTATGTAGATGATGTTTGCGCGATTTTTATCATATTTACGATAGAAAAAGAAAACAATGACACTTTACCTTTCATAGATACTCTAGAAATTAGAAATAATCATAAAATAGAAATTGATATTTTCCGAAAAGAAACTAATGTTAATACAATACATTTATCACGGCGGATTCAAATCACAGCATGCAACAAAAGATGCTTCTTTCAATTTTCTTATCAATCGTTTCCTTAGTTTCCCACAAACGAAAGACAGATACGAAAGAGAGTTGAATTTTTTTAAGAACATTGTGAGATACAATGGTTTTAATATAAAAAAAAACTATTCGACGATCAAAACAACCGAGACAAGCAATTTATATGTTTTACCGTTTCACCTTTTAACAAAAATTTAAATAGTGTTCTTAAAGAGCGCTGTTTTCAAATTACATTTCGTTCTATTATCTCTATTAGATCCCAATAAGAAATCGGAGATTTACGAAACTAAATGTCTAGATTGCAATAGACAGTACATAGATCAGATAAAGTGTTCGATAGAAACCCGATATAAAGAATATATGGCGTGCATAAAATTTAGTCGATCTGTGAAATGTAGTTTAGCAAAGCATGTGCTAGAGAATTATTATAACGTAATGGCGGATTGTCTACAATTGGTTAAGAATGTGAATAGTTACCATGAATTAGATATCTATGAAAGCATACATATTTTGAAAAACAGAAACCATGTGTTAAGCTCTGATGGTGGTCCGATCCCATATTCTTGTCTTTTTCAGTTCATTGAAAAGTAATATATGATCGTCAATAAGGTTCGCATATGTAAACAGGGAGTGTATTTTAAGATAAGCGGTTAGTTCTTATGACTAGAATACAGTTTAAATTATGTGAAACGAGTCTACAGTGCGTGTTCGGCTTTCGACGGTGAAAGCCCAATACGGACTTGTTTCTGTACAGGTTTTGCCGTGGATCCAGGTGCGACCCTATGATTAATTATCTGCTGATGGTGACAACTTAGTTGTCGAAATGATTATACGGAATACGAAAATTATTATGGGAAGGGGTTTTATTTAGTGACTAATTTAACAACCACAACCTCCACTAAAATTTACCCAACAATTATCTGCTTAGAAATTGCAGTTTATATTATTTTTATGATACAACAATTTCATTTTTTTTTCGTTTCAGTCTTCCAGTTCACCTAGGAGAGTAGCGGTTCCGGTATTAGTTAAAGACGGTAAGCCTTGTTCTGGGGGTTCGGGAAATCAAAACACAACTGCTACATCATCAGAAGGATCTAGAACTCAACAATCACCTGTTTGTCCACCGCAGCAGCAAACACAATGTATGGCTAACGGAAGTTTGGCAATGGCTTATAGACAGCAGGGTAACTATCAGCAACAATGTGGTACTTATCTACCGTTGCAAGCAAGGGCCTGGTAGTACAATTAGAAAGTAGTAGATATATGTAGAAATGTATTATATTTTGACTGTTTTGTTGTACACATACATATACATGAAATATTATTTTTATAGTTACATCACAATAATTATTTATTTTACTTTCTTCTCTTAAAGTCTAATATAATATAGTGAAAAAAAAGTGAAGATTATTTGTCAAAGGTATTATTAAAATGACGATCAATGAGTTTCCATTGAAAATGCTTTGGAATACTTGAGCATTGTTTAAAATCTGATGATCTAAACTTGTATGTGTCGCATATGTGAAAATTCTCTTAAATTCAGTAAGGTTAAATATATTAAAAATATAACAGTAACGTAATTTTAAAGAGTATACATTTAGTTTGCTCGGATTAATATTTACATATTATATAATTTCTTATAAATCGTAGCATTAGCATGGCATGAATTTATAAGGGAAAGGGAAGAATTTTACTATATTTATATAAAGACGTTTATAATTAAAAAAAAGAATATACAGGGGTGCATAAAAACACACTTTAGGTCTATTTTTGTTTCTAATTCATGCTTTTATTCACGATCACTAGCACAACAGTGAATTCGTATTACATTTATTTATAAAAGAAATTCCTTTTCTTTAGCATTGACTTTATTTTTTAGCTTTTACTCAACATAATACAGAAAACTTTACGTTGGATTGATTAGAAAAAATTGTTCTAAATTTTTGAAGTGGCTCGTATTTTGAGGTGTTAAATATCAGTCAAATTTATAGCTAAACGTAGCCTCTAATATATGTATATGTAAATTTAAGGAAACCAAATCCTTTAACAAATATTCTACACTATATCAAAAATTTTAGCAAATATTTATCCATGTATTTCTATATCTTTTTAAGTTTTTCCAGCTATGATGGTAGCTAAGACTGTTATTATGACTTCTTATTTTGATTAATTCCTGCATGTAACTATAAAAGAAAAGTTAACCCTAAGATGCATAATGTATGTAATACACATGTAAAATGCATATCATTCCGGACTTCAGACAGCCGGAAACTGCATCGTAGAGTAAAGGTGATGTGCAATTTCAAATACCATACAGGTTTTTCCATTAGGTTGCTATTTGCAAGATAATTTGAGCTAGAGTTTTATATTAATAATTCATAATGTAAAACGAATTATCGAAGAAAATTAGTTGTTGATATGTAAAAATTTTGTAAATAATGAAGTATAATTGTATATGAATATTAGCTTATGAGTCACAAGTTAGTCTAACGATATTTTCACCATTATATTGTATAGTAGACATTATGTAAAATATTTATAATGAATTAGAAGAGCACCGTAATTTATGTAACCGTGTTTTTCAAAATCCAAAATAAAGAATACATACAATTTATATATATTTTTATTCATTTGTTCATTGCAGTTAATCCATCCATGTAGATTATATAGAACTAGACTGCATACTAAAAAAGGACAACTTATAACATTATTTTTAATGCGTTGTCAACATATTCTTTGTTCGTGTTTTAGTCAACTTTGGAATTTCTAAGAGTTTCGGGCTCTTTTCACATCCGTATTCCCGCATGTTCTTTCACATATTGTGTTTATTCTTTTATGCTTCCAAATATCTTCGTTATAGGTGAATGGTAAATTATTATTGACCTTTGCGCCGGAATAAGTAGAGTAAACTTTCTGTTGTGTTACTTTATACAGGTAACATCATAGTTGTTTGGCTTTAGTGACCGCTTTAAGCCATTGGTGACTCTAATTGTTAGTGGTCGATCTATTTTGTGTATTTTCATCGATAATTTACGAAGATTTTTGGAAAATTTGTAAATATTTTGAGAAGCTTTTCATTCATATTAGTTTCTTTGTGCTCTTGATTTACAAATTTATATTCTTAGCAATATTTTCTAGGTTATAAATTTTATTACGGAATAAGTTACAAATGCCTGCAACACAATATCTACAGACATGTAACTACAAATTATAGAATAGCTAGATTTTGAGAGTAAATTATGATGGAGACTGTGGTTGTTTAATTTAATCAAATAAGGTTAATATAACTCCTTCCCTTAATCATTTTCGAATTCTGTATCCGTATTTCAACAAGTAAGTTGCCTTACCAGAAGACAATTAATCAGTGTCGCACCCGGAAATCACGGTAAAATCCGCGCGAAACACTAAAGTATAGTAAATAAAATAGAGCACATACATATATGTGTATATATACATTCGTGTGTGTGTGTATTAGTGAAGTATTTACTGTTGAATGCTAATTTTTTAATACTCGCTTTAATTTATTTTTACAGACATGAAGGTAAGTTAGAATTTGCCTTATTAAGTATCCCAAGAATTCAAATTACGCGTTACCTTCTAAACTCCATAGCCGATACAAAATATTGACATTATGTATGTAAAATGGTATTAATATGAAAGAATATTACTTATCATAGGATCTTTTTAGAACTATGAAATCAAATATGAAATTTTCAATTTCTTTTTGTTTTCTCTGAAAGAAAAAGAAAAACATGTAATGCAGACAAGTTGATTTACGGATTACTTTAAATGTTGAAACAACTTTATGTTATACTTGTACATTCATTTGCCTTATGACTTTATTATTTATAGTAGATGTGCTAAAACAATAACAAACTAAAAATTGAGTTTATCTAAAAATTACAAGATGGTACATTTAGTCAAGAATAGAGAATAGTAAGCATGTAAATGAGGAAATTATATTTATAAAAATATTTACATCAATATAATTTTAATTAATGAAAGAACAAATTTTAGAGTGATTACAAAATTGTATTTACTTTTTTTTTCGAAATATTTCCTGTTTGTGTATATTTTTTCAATAATAATTGCCAAGAATAATTATTGAACAATATCTATTCGGTTTCTGCCAACGACAAATTACGACAAATTTATAGAAATGAAAGAAATTTAAAACAAAATTCGTGTTACTATATTAAAAGTTAGAGACAAAAGAACATTTTTCTGTTTCTTAACTATTTACATTAGAGAAAAGAAGTAGTAGTTCCTTTCTCAGATAATTGTTACTGAGCTGCGTAATGGAGGAGATAATCTATATTTGTTCTAACATTTGAAAGAGACGAATATGTACAAAATATTTAAGCAATCAAAAATACATAGGGAGCATAATAATTAAATCCTTAAGAAAATTTAATTGACATCTTAATATGACCAATTTGTACATACCTATACAATCTTTCTGTAGATTTAATCCAAAATGTTATATCCGTGGAAGACTATAGCACCTAGTATTCTACAAAATCTGCAACTGTAAGTCTGCATGTGTTTATTGCCAGATAGAGCACTGCAAAATATAGAGGAAGTAGCTGAAGAAGTGCAAAAGAAACTTGGAATATAAGCAGCAAAAAACAAATATTAATTAATATAACTTAATAAATGAAAATTGAATTGTTGCAGATAGTAAAACAGAAAAAAACAATTGAAATAAATAGTAAGAGATTAATTTAAGAAGAACCAAATAGAAAAATATTTTGATTAAACCCACTATTTCGTTATTTAAAAATATTTATGTCTTGAATGAAAGCAGTTTGGCGTTTAAGACAAAATTAAAACTTCTTGGCTGAAAATATTCTTTGGTACAAGAATGAAAATGGACTTATTAAAACAACAAAGTCATAATTCGTTTTATAAAGTGGTAGGTTCATTTTTATTTACATATATCATCTTGTAATTTTTAGATAGACACAATTTGTAGTTTGTCATATCTCAGAAAGAAGAGAATGGACGGCTTAATTTCCATATAAAGTGTAGTTAATTAAAATCACTACTAAAAAAAACAGTCAGATAGTCTGGTTTTGTCAATAAGTTGGGATCGACAAATTAAACGTTCCTGGTGAGTGTTACTACTAAACGATATATTATGTACCTACATATGTATGTACGGCTATCTCTCGATTAGAAATAAAATCAATTATATAGCAATATAAATTGCTTAGTTGTTTCCTTTCAGAATCATATAAATTAAATAGAAAAATATTTTAAGAAAACACAACACTTTATTATTATTTCCACACACACGTTGTTGTAAAAATAAAATTGAACGAATTTTTTTCATTGTTAAAAGAAAAGTGTTTTTTCTTTATCTTGAAATTCTCATACTTTAGTTCAATGAACATTTATTATTTTTTCATTGAAATAAAATAATTTGACATTTATTAAGTGTTCTCCCTATGTATCACTTTATTTAACTAACTATTGGTTAATTCAACATTTGATAGTTTGTTGAATTAAGAAATTCAGTACCAGACGGGCTTAGATGTGTATACATCAGTACGGGAAAATCTATATACTGACTTTCAAGCATGTGGAAAATTCCCGGCTTACTGGGTTTTGATCTCAATTTTGAGCATTCATCAATACTACTGACGTTATACAAAATATTTCCCAAAAGAAGACAGCTCAGTATCAAGAAATAACTGAACCAATAGGAATAACTTCAGAACAGAGCTTGACGATAATTCTCAACTTAATGTGCCCTAACTAGAGTGAACCAACTGGAACAAAAAGATACTAAATTTGTTACGGGTAAATATGAACAGCTTGGACCAATACTCCTACTATATCAAAAAAAAAAATGTAGACCTCAATTACCATCGTGAAATTAGACCACTTGCTAAGGAGAAAAGAAAAATTAAAAGAAGGTGGCAAAAAATAAATCCGCATTATAAGATTACATTAAATATCCTATTGCAAACGTTCAAACGGAAAATTAGTTATAACCAATATGGAAGATCATTAAAAAGGTCCGGCCTTTTTTTGTCCACTACTAAGGACATCCAGTAGATGGCGAGGTAAGGATTGTAGGCAGAATATTGAAGCATTCGCTAAGCTTTTGAAGAAGATCTGTCAATTCAATTATGGAAGGAGCGATTTTATTTTGTACAATGAAATTTGTATGAGAATTAAGCAATTGATTTCGTTAAGCACAACTGGAATAGTCAATTAAATCAAAATTAACATTAACTCTTTCAAATAAATATAATACTAAATCTATGAACTATTTAAACATTATCAATAAAAGGTTTGTTTAAACTTTGTAGCATTTCGTTGGAAAATCGGTGAAATATTTCGTTTTAAAAACTAGAAAGGATAAAAGGGGCATTATATAGAGCCATAGCTCTTTGTTGCCAAAAATTTTTAAACTATTTGAGAAATCGCTGTAATAAATAATGAATTATTATATTTTCAGTTAGTAAGATTTCGTGGCTGATTGGCCGACTTCGACTAGCTACCGTTTTAATTATATAAAAAAAATCCGAAAAATTAACTTTTCTTTTAAAAGAAAAATGGTAGAATGCTATTTTATAGTATAGTTTTTATAATTTACGTATATATTATATCTTCTTTATTTCTGTTCACTACACTTATAGACTAATAATTTACATGTCAGATGTAAAGTTTATGAAGTTCACTAGAAAAGGGAAACAAACTACTGAAAACTAACAGTTTTGGGATTTTCTGGCACATTTACCTAGTGATACTGTTATAAATAACTAATCTTTAGATCAATTAAAATTCGTAATACATGTATAACTTTTAACGTAAGAATTTGTAAAAATTGCTGTATATTGAAACGGTAATTATTCGTTTTCTATTTGTATCAATATTAGTAGTAAAATTAATAGTATGTTTCCAAATAATACATTTTCAGGTAAAACAATAAATGAAGAATTAAATAGAATTGCCTGGCATTCTAATTACTCATCACTAAAGAAACCAAAAGAATAGACGTCACAATAATGAGTATATATGAGGGGATCTTCCGATGCATTGATAGTCATCGTATGTTAGGTTCTTTAGAACTATTATGACAACTAATATAGCGCCACTACAAATAATATTCATTCATAGTTGAAGTCTCGTATCGTACCACCCAACATCACTATTTACAATAACCACCCACATAGTTGCATGACTTGTGTAAAATGTATTTTACGAGAAACGAAATTCTGTCATACAAGAGGTACAAAATAAAGTCTCTCCACGTTTACAATCACAGAGTAACTGGTAGACTAGTCCATGAGAAATTTGTTTGACGGCCAATGACAATAGATGTCAACGGTGATGACAAGTTCTAAGGGTGTGTTTACACTACACCGGACTATGCATTTGGTTTAAATGGTTTTATTGTTAGAAGCGTCAGCTTATATGATAAAATTAAATGTTTCACAGTCTCACGTGTCTGTACTTACTGGTGGCTTAATCTATTGTATTTATGTTAATACTTTTTCAAAGGCTGAAACAATTTGTGATATGTAAAATTTTTCCTAAAATATTTATTGAAAATGTACATATATATTTGCACTATTAGAATTTAAAGTAAAATTTGTTAATGATTTAAAATGGTCACTGAATATTATAATTACATGTTATTTCATAAAGTAGAATACAAAAATAAACACTAGTTATCTGCAGGATATATTACAGTCAAAAATTTCTAAACATTGTTTTACTAAAGTTTCCAATATGAATATATAGATATTAACTTTTTAGTTTTGTACTTAAGCCCTATTAATCACCAATTTATACTATTGATATACGTTATAATTGTTACAAATAAGTAGATCAAATACATAAGAAATAATACTTCACCATCATGATCGATTAATATACGCAGATTTGTTATTTATTCATTGACAATTCTATGGAAAATGCTACACGGGGGTATAGCATATAATCATGGATATTTCGTTTTCTACAGTAGTCGTGTTACCTCTGCAAACCTTCAAAAAAGTTCCATGTTTTCTATTGAACACCAACATGCTCAGCTATGCATGTCAACGAAGAACATAGATTTATGTATTTGACAGAAAATTAATGTATTGCACTTCCATGTCAAAACTCTTGGGCTAATAGTACTGAAATTGTATTATGCCATTTTTGTAATCTAAAATACTGTTTCGATGCTGCAATAGTTTGTCTGTTCGAAACTTTTTTCCAGTAAGAATAAGTGCTAGTTTGGGGAATAAGTAGAAGTCGATTGGGGTTGAATTTGGCAACTAGTGGTCAAGGCACAAAAACTGAAATCATAAATGATCCAATATACTGATATGATAATTTGTTATGATTAAAAACGGGCGGGTAAGGAAGGGGGATCTGGGAGACAGTTATCTATTATGATGTGTTAATTGTTGAGATAATGATGAATATAAATGTTTCAGGAAATCAGATTGGTTAGTTATATATGTAGCTTCAAATTTCTACTTGATACATTCTTTCACGGTTTTGACTCCGAGCGAAGTACGATGTACGCGTCAGCCGTTCATGATACTAGCTAGTTACCTCGTTGATGTATCTTCAATTTTAATTCTAGTGATTATTAAGTAGCATTACTACCCAAAGCTTGTCGCATATCATCCAAAATTTCATGTGTTTAGTTCTTAAAAAATAATTATGCTTTATCCTATTAATCATGTCGTTTTTTATATATGCATATTATGTTTAAATTATGTTACATATCTTGTGTTGAGAAACATGCAATATACAATTTCGCAGACGACTGTAAATTTACTTAAAACTATTCTCAAAGCGCAATATTGAAACTTGCCTGTAGAGATGGTCAGTTTTGCCGATGCATATTAGCGCACTGGATGCAAGTTTGGCTGGCAGTGGGTGGAATGATTTCATTGTGTGTTGGATCACTCGAGTCGGTTTGTGTATACCATTGGTTCAACCAATCGTGAGCGAAAATGTTATTTAAATGAAAATATAAGATACAAGAGATTTATCGAATTATTAAATACATACAATCGCACTCTGATTTACTATACAGTCGTAGTTCCGTAAAATGTGATGTTAGCAATCTAAATCTTATAAAGAAGGGGTTTGCAAATGACAAGTGGAATTGGTGAGATCTAAACAAAATTTAAATAATGATATAACATGCTTTAATTACCATATAATAAGAATGAAAAATCCTGATTTAGTTCACCGCGGTAGTTCAGTAAAATATGAATTAAATGAATGTGAATGATTTTTAAGAAGAACGGGAGTGTAAAGCAGTGAGATACCGAAGAAATCAAAAAGATAATTTACTCTTTTATTAATTATTTCACGTGCCACTTGCAATTCTGTTCTTCGTAAACTATTACGATCATATTGCAAGCATGTGGAATCAGCGAGAGAGAGAGAGAAAATTGAAACATTATATCATGATTTTTCAATTATAATAAAAGCGATATGTGCCACGGTATATTAAATCAGGATACCGGTATATTTAATAATTTGATATATACCTTGTAACCTGTGTTTTTGTTGACGCAATATTTTCTAACATGTATGGTTGGTTGAACTACTGATACATACTCTATATATACCATTACGCGATATAACATTGCTGATTTGTGTTAATTTACTGAGGACCGTATTGATAACTTATGTAACATTAATCTGAATTATAAGGAGGAGCGATTTTGTAGCACAGAAAGCTTTCTCAGAATTTCTGCAAACCAGTTATTTATAGCAAGCTTTGACTCATCTAAGTTATGCATCGAACATCCCCTAATGTTTTTCCAAATTTGAAAACCTATAATAGAGGTTTATGCGACTTTCCAGGCGTTTCTCGCAAAATATCTGTTACAATGGACCAGATAAAAGATCAGAATAATATTTGCCTTAATTTTAAGATCTTTTGGTAGATAATCTATTACATAATCCCTTCGTAATTCCAGAATACAATAAGCATTACTTTCTCAATCGACTTAATTTTACGTGTTTAAACGGAGGTTCTTCTTCGGTTTTCACGATTCAATTTATAATTTTACTGATTTTTGGACTCGGGATTGAAGTAAGGTGTCTATGTTTCATTACTAGTTGCTAAAATTGATCATCGTAACAAACTAAAGTGCAATGCTCCTGAAGTGGGCTGCATCTGCAGATCTGTCAAGGTTCTGTACCGGTCTCAATAGCCTTGATTACTAGCTGACTGAAACCTTATTCATTGTTCGTGTAAATTCTCATGACTTTGTTGTGTATGTATTCTTACACTAACACTAATTTCACTGACAATTATTCGTCTATCATCTTTGAGTAGGCTTTTCATGTAGTGTTTAGTAACGTTTCTTTTATTTACGGAGGTGCTCGCGCGTCCACTGCGCTGATCTCCTTCTAGTAATGTTCTATCTGCTTTAAAACGATCGACCCATCGTTAAACAGTACTTCTATATTTTATAGATTCTCTAAATACATCTTGTATATGTTGAACGATTCTGAACGTTTCGCATTTTTTTAAACAAAAACAAAATGCTGTGTCTTTCATAGCTGACGAATCAGCAGTACGAAAATATGTATGTATCAGTCTAGTAACTGAAGTTAACTAGATAATATTAGTGTTAATTCGTTAAAAATTGTCACTAACGCGTGTGTGTGTGTGTGAGTATGTATAAACTGATGAGATGATTCCCTCTAATTACTAGTGATACGAGTATAGAAGTGTGCGATACACACACGTCAGGAGCTACTTCAAGAACCAAGAACATCGTAACACACATATAATCCTCCCCCCCTCCCAATGACATGTAGCCATTCGTGCTATGCTTCTCCCACTTCTCCTATCGACTTTTATATATATGTATATATATACTTATCATAACTATATATTATATATATATACGTATATATATATATATTGTTATGAAGAAATAATATGGAATAAGGGATATTTAAATGTTTATGTTTAATGTTTACTAAGTTTATAATGGTAAAGTATATAAAAAGAGCCAATACTTACTTGTGTATAGATTCTTATAATTTATATTTTTTTTTATTTTATATTTTTACAGAACAATAAGATCTGTCTCGGGCATGGGTATCGATAAAATATAGTAGATATTCCGGCTATTTATGCATATATTCAGATAGAAATAGGAGTCCTTATTTTAACTATTTTCTTATAGAGAAAGAAATATTTAGCAATTTGTTCATCAAACAAATAATACTCAATTAATATTTAACTGTATTATTTCAATGCAATAAATATTATTAAATATTCAAATTCTTCTTATTTATGATGTCATTAGAACTAGCTCCATTTTTTTAATATTATATAGACTATTTTTTAAAAGTTCGTATATATATTTTTTTAATACACTAGTAATTGTTCTAAATGTATTCACTTAAATCCTTTGAATTTTATTATCACTTTAATAGCTTATTTGTAGTAAATAATATATTTATATTTGACATTTATAATTGTCACTTATTACATTCAACGAGTTGGTTGACGAACTTTTGTTTAATTTTCTTTATATTTTTCAGTACTTGTTAAAATTTAATTTAAATTCTTAAAATATATTATACCATTATACTCTATTATACCAATTTCGAACTTTCATTATAGGACTTTTATCTTTATGGAAAAATGTTATCTTAGAAACATTCTCTAAAATAAATATGTTAGATATAACTAATATTTCATGTGATTGACTTGAGTTAAACCTTTTAATAACTTGATTTATCTGTTTCAAATCAATTCATTTCAGTAATATTACTCACCTTAATAATATTAAAACCTACATATAAATTTTTGTACACAAATATTCTACTTTTTTCCAATTAGTCGATAAATTTTACGTTAACCTTCTACTTATTGACAATAACATATTGTTGTGTATATAAATTGATTTTAAATACATACTTTTTTAGGCTCATGGATTCTATGTATTACCATTATAAGGATACAATAAGTTATTTCAACAACAATTATAATTACTTACGAAATCTATCACTAACTTATATGTGGTTTAATTGTTTTGAATTTAAGAAATTTCAAATATGTATATATCCATGAAAATATTATCATATAAGATTATTATTGTGTTTAGTAGTAAGTATTTAGGATTAATTTAAATTTTAACGCAATGCATGACTTATTATACACATTCGATATTGAATTGTGAACGACATTCACTATTCATAAACGAAATTCATTTAAAATTTCTAGAAAAATAATCGATATAATAATAATATAATAGGTACTTCTCCTATGTCTTAGCACATGGTAATATATATTGTTATGTTATGTATTATGTAAGAGATATATATATTAAAAGATATGTATTATAAAATACAAGTTATTGAACGAATATATACTGTGTTTATATGTATGTCATTACAATTGATGTATCCATATAAGTTAACAATTTTGAATAATAATTTCAGATATGTATTAAAACGAATTTTAATTGAAAATAATATATAAACAAGGTAACTTATGATAACAATAATAATACTCACAATTAAGGTGCACATGTAAATTAACTTCTAGAGGTACATGATACTTATGTATACCTTATTTATAATGAAGTTATAATTATTGAATTACAAAGAAACTCTTTATATCTTTTTACATAAAAATCAAGAAAAGGGATTAATAAATCATACTACAATGCATAAAATAATTTCAATTAAGTTGGTATCAAGTATAAATGTTATTCAAGCATGATGAAGGGTTTATAGTAATTAAAGCTTATATAGGGCTAAAAGTATTTGAATATTGATTAAGGGATTGTAAGTAAACTAATTATTATAAATAATAATAATAATAATCTTTAATACCCAACACTTACACAAACCATTTACAGGACATAATGCACTTAAAAATAAAATTAAAAACAAAAATAGATGCAGTTAATGTAATACAAAGAGAAATAAGAATCAAATTAACAAAAAATATACACACTTCTAATAATGTAATCCAACTTATTTAAAAAAAAAACTGAACGAACAAGAATAGATGCAAATTAACGAAAGCAATCCTCGTATAATACATTGGTATTTCTGGACATATGTACCAGTGGAGCTTTGTAGAGGACATTGGTTCTTGCCTTAGCTATTGATAAGGTTGCTGATCATCTAGTGTAAAAACTAGGGACGAGGAAATCAGCCTGGGATAACAGCACAGAAGAATCAATAAAATTGTTTATTAATTTATAAAGAAAGCCGCCACTAGCTTTCTCCCTGCATATACCAAGCGAATCAAAATTATGCCTAGCAAGTAGACCCTCATACGTCGAACCAAAGGCAGGATAACGTCCATCAATCCTGTAGGATAAATATTTAAGGAAACTCTTTTGAACACGATCCAGGAGTAACTGCTGGTAATGGTAAAGCGGGTGCCACACAACTGAAGCATATTCCAATCTGGACCGGCCAAGAGAACCATAAAGAACCTTCAAAGTGTGCAAGCTTCTAAAACCCTTGCAAGAACGAATAAGGAACCCAAGACCTCTGAAGAACGATGAAGTTATGCTACTTATATGCTTAAAAAAGCTAAGAGGCGAGTCGAACAGAACTCCAAGATCCTTGAAGTTGTGTACTCTAGGTATAATGGATTGCCGAACATTGTAGTTATAGTAAAGCGGAGTATTACTTCTACTAAAAGAGAGAACAGCACATTTGTCGATGTTGAGCTTTATCTGATTGTGGGTACACCAATCGTCAATAATGCACAGATTTGATTGAAGATTAGTACTGTCGTCGAGTGAATTAATATAGGTGAAGATCTTTAGATCGTCGGAGTAAGCTAACACTCTGCAGTCAAGACGTTCCAAGAGATCATTAACGTAGATATTAAACAAAAGGGGTCCCTGTGGGACTCCAGAGGAAATGTCGAAGAGCTTAGACTAATACCCATTATAATGCACATAAACGCAACGATTTTGTAGATAGGAAAAAAATAAATTGGGAGCGAAGTCAAAAGATGTCAACTTAGAAATCAAAATGCCATGATTAACGGTATCGTAAGCTTTGCTGAAGTCCGTATATATGACGTCTACTTGCTGACGTTTATCAAGTAGTTCTCCGATAAATTGAGTGATCTCGACCAGGTTGGTAACAGTAGATCTGCCTGGAATAAATCCATGTTGCCTAATGCATAAGAAGGGTTTAACACAGCTAAATAACTTGTCATAGAGAATAAGTTCAAATATTTTAGCGAAATTTGACAAGATACTGACAGGTATATAGTTATTGCCGTCAGAACGTTCCTCCTTCTTAAACACTGGTGTAATCCATCCAGCCACCTGGGAAAGTTGATCCTCGGACGCACAAATTAAAAATATCAGTAAGAGAAAGGTCCAGTCAAGAGCAGCTATGATAGTGTTGAGAGAGGCCATGTTAACACTGCGGAAATCGTAACGCTGGTCATTATTAGATGGAAAGTTACATGTAAACACGGCATTTGAAAAACCCATAGCTATAGTTAATGCTGGATGGTGAGGATCCTCAGGGACTAATGTTACCAATTCACGGGGCACAACAAGAGAGCAGTCGACATTGGAGGAAATTAAATCCAAAAGTCTTGAATTATTATTAGTAAAACTATTGTGTTGTGTTAAATTAAGCGTAGACATAAAGCTAAGTAAGGCCATCGTTTTCTGGTCATTACTACAAGGAGAAATAAAATTATTGCAATTGAAATCTCCAAAGATTACAAGTTGTTTATTGAGCAGGCCCAGGGCAAACATGTCAAAAAAAAACAAATCATACATCTCGTTCGTTACATCAGGTGGGATATATGTAAATGTTGATAAAGTATATATATTTAGAATCAATTTTGAATCTGCATATAATGACGTCTATAAGTGGGAAAACGTAAAGTGTCTGAGGAGACTGACAATGGGAGACACCTAAGTAATTAGAAGTAGTGATTAAAGTTCCTCCTCACCTCGACCGACCGGTAAGCTGAAAATCCCTATGCTTTCTGAAAACTGTCATAGAAGAATCAAAAACCTCTGAATCAAATATATATGGCTTCAACCATGTTTCTGTATGGAATAATGCGTTATAAGGAAGGCTCGAGCTGTCTGCATAAATGTCATCCAGTTTAGTACAAAGGCCGCGCACGTTTTGATGGCAGAAATTGGGCATAACCGGTGACCTGTCGGGCCAGATCAGTTTCCCGGACGAACTCCAGAAGAAACTATTGTAGGGACATCATTTATAAACTTTATACGAAGACCAACTACACCACCGGAGACTCTAGCTTGTAGCTGCTGCCGAATTGACTTGAAGTAGGCAGCCTGCTGAGGAGTTCTGTACTTAATAATGAAGACGGACTTGAATTTATCATTATCTCGAAGCTTTCCCTGCGCCGCAGAACATCGGGCACAATGGAGGGCCGAGGAAGTGTTACTTTCACTGATCTCTTTTGCTGTGACTTAGTGGGATCGTATTTGCCAAACCTGGTAGCTGTGTGAACAGTTACCGGAATCTGTAGATGATTAAATATTTCATGAACACTAGACACATCAGACGCAATTTGATCTGCCTTTGAAGAATTATTCAGCTCAGGTAGGTTAAATAAGACTAGATTATTTTTCCTACTCTCGCGCTCCGCCACCTCAAAAATTATCTTCTCGGTGTCCATCTGATTATGCTGACAATCACACACAGACTTGACAGCAACCATAGAAAGCTCCTCCTTAAGCGTTCGAAAGTCATCCTGAAGAGCAAAACCCATTGCATCAAGCTCCTCCGTCTTGTTCAACTGCGCTTTCAGGTCTGTGCATTGGGAACAAAAGAAAGCTTACGATTCTTCGCCTTCATGTACTGAGGTTCTGTTCTAGATAAGCCGCTACATGTGTTATGCATGACATTATGACAAAGATAACACAAAATAGAGCTCTCCGCACCAACCAAAGAATTACAAGAAAAGCAGTTGGTAGCCATAAATGTTGAGGAGATGCACAGAACAAAGGATAAGGGAAAAACAGGGAAACACGTTTCACACCAAGGGGGCCCGCCCTGGTGCCTAACAAAACAGAAACACAAGGCCGCGGAGCAAAAAGGAAAGAAGAGGGATAAAAATAAGTGAAAATGAGAGATAAGGAAAACTTACGGAACGAATCACGTATACTTCGGAACGACGAAAAAGTATCTAATAAAAATAACGAAGAAAAACAGGAGTGCAAAAAAACCCTAGGAAATGAAGAAAGCCACTATTAGAATAATGTGGTAGGATATTAAATCAAAAAATAAATAACCAAACAAAATAAAAGGTAATATAATAAAGATAAACACAGAGGGAATATGCACCTTAATATGATATAACATACAATAGGCGTAAAATAACTTACAAAAAGTTAAACAAAGGAAGAGAACTCCTGACAAGCACTGCACTCTATAAATGCACAGAAGTTAATCTGGCACCTGCCCTTCTTCAAAGCAACATAAGATAGACTCAGGTACATGCTTATGCATTCTTTCTCTTATGCATTTGTTATACTTAACATTTTATTAATAAAATATACCTAACCTTATATATATATATTTTATTTTTCTATATTCGATAAATCAATTTATTACTTGAATAAATATCAGTAATTATTATCTGAAAGCATTTTCATCTCTTAAAATGTATATTAATTATGATGCTCTCAAGGCTATATATTATATTATGCATTTGTTCCCACGAAGCTGAAGTACGCGTTTGGTGGTCTGGTGTCCTCGCTATATTTATCAGTCTCTTTCTGGAGAAAATCCAGAAAAAAATTTTATTAAGTATTTATCTTATGGTTTTGATGGTATATACCCACTGTGGGGAGTAAATTATGAGGGCCTACTGGAAAGGCATAACTACCAATTCTTGTCTTGCTGAAGGGCTATTTCAAGTGCCAGGTTCTTGATTAAGTTGGCTAATAGTGGTGTGAGTGCCCCATCATTGTTGTCTCAGGTTTGTTTAGTGGTACCGTCTCATGCCACTAGATCTCGTGACTCGTTTGTTGCTCCGAGAGCTAGGACTGTTCTCCTGGCAGCACCGCTAGCTCATATGTGCAGGAACGCTAACAGGATGTGTCTTGATCCTTTTTTTGGGAAATAATCCCTTGAATCCGGTGTTGGTCCACTTCGGCTTCTTCTTCGGCTTCAGCTTCTTTCATTAATTTGTAATTATATATTTAATTTTGTATGCATTAATTAAGTTTTATGTATGTTTCAGTTTGCTTATATATCTAGTTAAGATTGTTTTTCTTTAATTTTTTTTCTTTACTGTACTTACTGTATAGGATTTGTCCTATAAACGGCTTGTTCAATAAAGATTATTATTATTATTAATACTAACATGAATCATCTTCGTCTTAGTTCATTTGTTAGGTCAATATGTATACATTCAGTGATAAAAAGAGAGAGCCTAATGTGTGTCAAATGAATATGTGCATACTTGTTGAAACTTGTAACTGGATCGGGTAGAACTTTCCGGTACGCCTAATATATGCTTTTTATTCCATCCAATAGAAATTTGGGAAAATAGTGGATCTAAGTAATAAACGTATTAAGTTAGTAAACAAAAATATTTATTTTCAAGATTCTAAACAAATATTATAATTAGCTATAAATAATTCAAGTACGTACAATACGTACTTTGGTTTCATATTTTCAATATTCCGTCTAAATACTTAAACCCTAATCTTTCCTTATGTCAAGTCCTTCAATTAGTCTTACATCTAAATTATTTTTACTTTTAAATATTTCCCCTACCTTCGCCCATTTATTACCATTTTATCTGAATTAATCAAAATTTAGTTAACCTTTCCTTCTCTTACTGTATCATGTCATAACCTTTATAGTTTTTTTTCCGGTTTCCATTATGCCGACTGTAAATATGACATTGATAAATCCTCTTTTAATTTCACCTATGTACTTGTTTTACTTTTCAATATTATTTCTTATTAAACCGCTTGCATTTACTTTATACCTACTTACGTAGAAATTAATAACGTAGATAACATCTACGTACAACACATATATATTTTAACATAGTTTTAAATTACAATTTTAATTCTACATGGAATATTGAACAAAAATTCGATTTAGCATTCTATAACTAAGTACTATGATGATATTAACTCCTAGTAAAATAAAATTTAAACTCTGACTTAAAACTTCTTTAACGACACTACTTTTCTATACGCTTAATTCCTTTTGTAATACAATTTTTTTGCTTGCTTCTAATAATCATAACAAAATATGTGTGTGTGTGTATGCGCGTCTCTCTCTTGTTTATAGCTATATTTTCACGAAAAATAGATGAAAAACTTTCTCTTTCGGGTTTCTTCTGCGTGGTAGTTCGTTGGTTTTTCTTTCTTTTTTCGTGTATGTTTATAGGTATATTCTCACGAAGAATAGATGAAAAACCATGTCTTTCGGGTTTCGTCTGCGTGGTAGTTCGTTGGTTTAGACTGGAATTATTATTTGTTCGACGTTTCAGTTCTATTGCTGAATTTTTTTCTTCTGAAGCGAGTGTTAATTAGATTGCGTTACACTGTAAATGTGATTTTTCACACGTCCTGCTTGCTAAACCGGTAGCGGGCGTCGTTACTGTGCTGAGCTTGGCTCACAATTCTCGATTGAAGATGTGTATTTCTAGAGAGAGAGTATTCTTTTTCGAAATCTATTTTGTGCTCTGTCCTAACGAAATATTGAAGAGTTGGATTTTTGTTTTTGTCTTGCTAATTTGTGTTCTTTTCTTCTATGGGCTGCCAAAGTACATAAAGAAGAGATACCGCTCAGATCGGTAGTAAATTTTGTTAATTCGCCGATCCAGGCATTGAAAAATGTGGATTCGTACGTTAAAAACGCTGATAATTTCATTGAACTGATTAAACAGCAGAGCATAGAAGCTTCGATATGAAATCCTTAATCTATAATCAGGCAAATGATTTTATACATTTGATAAGACACTTTCTGATGAATAAGTCTGTAAGAATTAATATTACAGACAGATAGGGGGCACTCTGATGCGATCGTCGCTATCCCCTATTGCAGTGAATATTATTATGGACGATTTCGAGAAGAAAGCTCTTGCAACAGCGGAAAAGTAATCCATGCTGAAGTAATTCCTAAACAATTTATAGAATATTAGACTTAATACACACCAAGATACAATTTACTATGCTGCCATTATTGAATGTTCTAATGATAAAGATAGGAGGCGGAACTTTGGGGC
The DNA here is from genome assembly GCA_031893035.1 of Dermolepida albohirtum. Classification (NCBI taxonomy): domain Eukaryota; kingdom Metazoa; phylum Arthropoda; class Insecta; order Coleoptera; family Scarabaeidae; genus Dermolepida; species Dermolepida albohirtum. Next base: position 77,603 of record JAVIWB010001565.1, on the reverse strand, counting down.
ATACAGTACACAAAAAACCTCCCCGCATGAAAGTGTACCTAAATGCGAATTTATGACACTAATCAGTGTAGCTCTATCCAATAGGTAATAGCATAGTTACGAGTTCATAGAAAATAGTCGACCAAGGTCACAGGAAACGCGAAGAATATGACAAGCTCTGATACAAAATGGACACAGTACAGTCTCAGAGGGCAAAGCGTTAAAGAGCAAAACTGAGGCCGAGGACTTTTTACCATATAAAGGAAACTACAAAGACGGGTATACAAAATTCTAGAAGTAACAATGCCCTCTGAGGAACTAGATGAGGTACTAGTTAGTTTCTATCCACTCCGTGACGCTGTGGATGGTTCTCTCTGTCCACCGTCCTCTAGTTTCGCTCCGTCAGTGTTCTTGCCACTATTGTCGGGTAAGTGCATTAGCTTCCGTCTTGGCTTGTCTAGCTCTAATTTCTTCTTGGGTCTCGTAGATTCTCTACTTTCCTTGGGTCAGTAGATCTACGGGGATTGCCTGCAGCACCGCTGGTTCAAACCATACAGTATGAGCTTGAGACCCTGAGATTCTCCCCGTTGTATTGTAGCCATCGGCTTCCTGTACTTCTCCTGCCACAAAACGTCTGACAAAATCACGTTTCTATGCAGTAATATAGATTCAACGATTCAGGAGACAGTGTTTACTGTCATTCATTCTCTCGCATTAGCCATGAGTCGACCCAGCGTCATTATTACTGTTTGCCGATCGATGACCAAATTTGATTCCAGAAAGTCCAGCCGCAATCTGAAGCACTTCAGGGAGGTTTTCGTAGATATTGTATCCATACTTATATTCCTCTCAGCGTTCCTGAGGATTCACCTTTTGGTTAGTGGGACAACTTACATCTTACCTGTTGTCAGGGTCAGGTCGTGTTCGTGCATCCATTAAGACTCCTTGTCCATAACCTGAACCGTCTTTGCCCATTAGTTTCCTCTTGCGCAAAGATAACCGACGCTATTTCGTCCGCGTGTTAAGATACGAGAACAAATCACTTAATTATATACTTATAATACTTTATAACTAAAGTAGGTATTTTGCGACAATTACACTCTCAAGATCTAATTACACATTCCACAAGTTGGTGCCTAAGAATGAAGTCATGCACTGCTCAAGTGTTTATGTTCTTCGTACGCATAGTGTCGTCGGTTTCATAGACGAGCTTCTTGTCGCTAAGGTAACTGCGTACCGTCCTACCTAGACAGAATGGTGTGTTGAACTTACTCTCTAAGGTATCCAGAATTGCATCTCACTTCGCCGAAGTGAAGGCATTCTCTTCGCCTATTAAGAGACTACAAAGTCTCCACTCATGCCACCGCGATAATCGTGAAGTGTCCATTTCTGGAGCCATGCTGTCTATCGAATACGCCTCCAATTTCGTCAATATTCTTCTCGAGTTGGGCTTCAGTAGCTTTCATAAGAGTTTACTGGCCATATCATCGTTACCCTTGCCTATCGATACAAGTTGTTTTACTTTCCATCTACTGTAAAAGGCTTTTCTGTTGGGCAGAGATCGAGGGTTCCACCACGCTTTTCCGTTTGGTCTAGTCGCTTTCCTGTTCTGTAGCGATTTCGCCTCTCTTGACAACTCCTCCTCGCTAAATAGTAGGATATCGTTCAAGGGCTTATCCTTCATCTTTTCCATCATTTCTAGATGATTAGGGAGCAGCACATTGTAGGAATCTTTTTCCGGCTAAAAATTCTCCATTGGGCCTAGCCACGTACCATCGGGGACCGGATGGAGTGGGATTTCTCCTTGTCCTACGGTCTTTCGTCACGCTGAAGCTTATGGACTGGTGGTCGCTTCCTGCGAAGCCAATACGATATCAGCTATCGTTTTCCCGTAGCGAGAAATTAATAACAATAATAATAACAAAAATCTTTCCTGCGGCCAATAAATTTGCCTTATAATCCTTGTTGTATCTGTATTCTAATTATGACTATATTCGCCTATTTTTGGGTCCACTCTCCGCTACTACCTGACATTCTTTTTCAGTACTAATTAGTATTGAATTCAGAAGTTTCTTTTGGTAATTTTTATGGCCCATTATGTTATACTTTATGCAGTATGTTTCGTTATTATAATTTTTCTCCTGATGTCTTCTTTAAAAACATTTCCTGCATTCCTGAACAACTCCGATTTGTCATTTCTCTAACACTCTCCAACGTAATGTCTATAATAAACATATGTAATATATTAATAACATCACTCTCTCCCGTAATCTACAATTAACCGTCAATCTATATTCCCTATTTAACCATGATCTGGTCTTTATACATGTTGCCTAACTGTTTTAGTATAGCATACATGATGTCTCTTTCATTTGTGGCAGCATCAATATCAAATATATGTAACATACAGTCATTCCTTGTATTTGTATTTACATACCACTTATCTTCTTATAGATCTCCTTCTTTATTACTTTTGCCTTGTTAACTTAATCTTCCACTTCAAAAAAATATGTCTCCTCTCACGGCTTTTTTTATCTGTCTTATGATCACCCCAACCTCATTCACGTTAACATTTCTTCTTATATCTTTCAGTATTTCAGTGTAGAACTTTCTATCGCTTCTTACTATAACCTTCTCTCTTCCTGTATGCGCACCTTTTTAATTCAAGTTTTTATCTACTAAGTCATTCTTAATACTGAAAAAACACATTCACAGTTTCCTCAAAGGTACATGATTCATTACTTTTGAGACATATGAGAACAGTATTTAGTGGAAAGATTCTACTGATTGTGGCGGCGTTGCTAATTCGTGGTATGATTCCATGGTGCTTTCAAGAAAGTGTATGTTGATCGTCTACCCCTTTCGTTAATGCAATATTTCCCTTTTATATAAATGACTTAAATGGATCAGTTCCTATATTCACCTTCAGCGCTTTAGTCTTAATAGGCCACTAAAGGTTTAAAATCTCCAAAGTTTACCTTAACACCTTTCGGGCTTTGACAATTAATGAATTTCCTTTAGGTCAAACCCTTCGACATCGTGTATATCTTTTTTATTTGTTTGCTGCCTCTGGTTTCCTAGTTTCACTAGCCTATCCTATCACTTAGTGTGAAATGATACTGTGATACCAATGTTTCATTCACTTTTTTAGTTAATCACTTAAGGTTGATATATGTATAACACAGTCTTCTTTAAAAAAACGACATACATAACGTATTGTGGTGGCACCATCGTTGTATAAATGATTAGTTGAATGTTGAAATTTTCGTACCTTATCCATCACTGTCTTCTTAATTGTTTCGCCAGTACACTTTTCTAAACTTTTGTTAGCTAATGAGATCGGAAATATTGGTTTAAGAGGTTCTAGTACACGTACTATAATATGTACAATAGAATTCATTTTCAATTGTCATCACTAGAGCACGGAATTATATGCACTAAAAACCCTGAAAATATGCGCATATATATGCACAATATTTTGTTAAATTATGCAACAGTTTATTAAAAATTATGCAACAGTTTTTTAAAAATTATGCAACAATTTAGTTAAATATGCACTGATTGTATTTTTAAAAAAATTGACGTACAAAAACACTATAGAAATACAAAATTTATTTAAACAAATTGTTTGTATTACAAAAGATAAATTGATAAATTAATGTAAAGTACAAACCTACAAACTATAAAATATTACATTTTATTTTCTATAATATTGTAAATATTGACAATCGTATATTTCTCTAAATTTTCCACAAGAAACGATTCTCTTCGATCAGATAATAAATTTTTATATATAGAAAAACTTCTTTCTACATCATCAGAAGTGATTGGTGAAAACTTAAATTTGCATATAGTGGTGGCATCCATTGTTATAGAAAGCCCATAATTTCCATTTAAAATATTTGAAATTTTAGTAAGTTCATCAAATCCTATATTTTTTGTTAATACGTCTTGCATCTTCGTTTTTATAGAATCACCAATTTTACCTTTAACTTGGTTGACCTTATTTTTTAAATCTGTAATTAATTTCACAGAATCTGTAAGTTCCACGCCCTGCCTCTCTAATGTAGTCAACGTTCGCTTTGATAAATGCCAGTTGTTGATTTAATGTAGGAATATTTTTAATATTTTTACCCTCTTTAATAGCTGCGGAGTCATCAGAAAATTTTGACCCTAACACTGCAATATCACTCAAATACTTTGCATAAAAGAATGCGGCCTCTAGCCACGTACCCCACTTCATAATTATTGGCTGAGGTGGCAAAGGAGTTTTAGGTAAACTGTCTTTGTACATTTGTATTCGGAGGGGTGCTTCTACAAATATTTTCTTGACCGTATTGATTAAACAATTTACATCTGGATATTGGTTACAAATTTCTTCTGCTATTCTATGCACGCCATGAGCTAAGCATGTGACATGTATCATTTTTGAATAAAATACTTTTAGATTTGGTGCAGATTTGGTCATATATGTATGTAGCAGCGTCTGACAACATCAATAAAACCTTTTCAGTAGGGACAGCATTGGGTAAATAGAAACTTGTTAATATTTCGTTTATAAACTGTGACATAGTTACATTGTTGGATTTCTCTAATTGCTTCAAACCAATTAAATATGCTTGACCAGGAACGTTTTCACTCAGTACACCTATTAATAAATTGGCGATAATCGGCCACAAGTGCCAGTTGTTTCGTTGACTATAAAATAAATACCTGCACATATAACTGTTTCCTATTAACTCCCTAATTTCACTCATGGTTTTTTCAAAAAGTTATATAGTTTTTTCTAAAGGTGCGGAATATTGGCACTACCAAAGGCTTCACATAAATCAAAATTGAATTCTTCTCTATTTTCAAAAACTGATGCCGAAGAAATTGTTTCATTAAGCGTTAAATGTTTTGTATTTTTTATTTTCTTCTTATATTTTGTATGCAATACTGTAGCAATATGTTGTGTAATTTGAAATTTTTTGTCATATGGAATCTATTAATTCGAAAACTGTTTTGGTACCAAATACAAATAAAAAATAATATAAAGTAAACTTACTGTTTTGCTGCAACATCGACAAAACACCTTGTTTAAATTTAAATAAAGTTCTGGATCATCCTTTATCCATGTACCATAGCTATCAAAGACTGTGTTGGTGGCATTATTACTTCGCTTTAAAAACAACGACTAACCCGTGACAGATCCAAAATAAAACTGAAAGACAACAGATGGCAGTGGCACTCGTAGTAAAGCGTAGATAAAATATATATGAATATGCATTTTATTCTGATTTATGCATCAATTTCTGAAAATATGCAAAATATGCAAAATGAAAATCGGTTTCTTACATTTGTTTTTGTTTAATTCGTGCAGATACGAGAAAAATTTCTTGACATATCGATATTATAGAAAATGCAAATGCATATAATTCCGTGCTCCAGTCATCACATATCAACACATAATCGCAGCTGTTTATCTTTTACTTCGGTTTTGATCCTGTTTTCGATATCTTCGTGTACAGATGGTAGATAGTTATATAACAATTGGAATTGTATTTATTCCAGAAGTGTTAAAATAATTCTTTATCTAGTAGGCGAAGTGGCAAAAGCACAAGCAAGAAACATGAACCAATCAAACCGAATATAAACTGATCTCTCGATGGCACGTTCCTTTTTTTATTTGTGTATTTTATACTATTTAAATACTTTCTGCAGTCGCTTTTGTCCCAGCACATAAACGCAAACTTTACATATAAATTAAGTATCATTATAACATAAATCGGGAAATTCATCAATATACTTTTTCAATGCGTTAACCAATTGTGGTTTTTATTCTTCATGTGTGAAAAAGGACTACTTTACCCTAAGAGCCGAACGAAACTAATGAAAATAATTATACGCCGGCGGTACGTACTTATTACGAATCTGGTGTGTTGACAAGTGCGACCGTTTTAGTTACCATACTCTTATCTGATACAGGTTAGTTTCAGATGCAGGTTTTAAATCTAGCAAGTTAAATATAATTATATAATTTTTGCTGTTCTCATGGAGATCTTATGCTTAGCTCTGGCTGAAGACTATTACTTAGTTCGTTAAATTTATCAATTTCTCACAACCGAGTTTCCAAATCAGTACAATAAAAATATAATTTGCCGTTTCTTTGATTTTACCTATTACATATCGGTTCTTGATAGGCCACTACAAACAGAATTTAATAAAAACTAAAGCAAATAACATGAGATAGAGCTATCTGTAGAAGTTATCTTGTTTGTAAAACAACTGCAGGAGGAGGACTGCAGAAAATAAGAGAGGAAATAAAGAAAAGAAAGATTTAAAATACACTAACCACAAACAGTTTTTATATTAAATTTGTTTAGCTTATGACAAATATACATATATACATATATATATATATATATATATATATATATATATATATATAAAGGACAGATATCATGTAAATTTATACTAGTAAAACTTACAGCTTCAAGTCAAGGTTTTAGTGTTACCGAATGGCTTCACGTGTGACGTCTTCTTGTGTGCCAGGGAGTGCTCGATGACCACATTCGTATACTACGTGTATGTGATTGTTTGGTTCTCTGCGCCACAGTCGCAAATAGGACTTGGACTTGTGCCCCACTTGTGTAGTATGTGACTGCATCTACCATGACCCATTCGGAGTCTATTGAGAGACATCCAGTTCTGGCGCAGTAGATCAAATCCTCGCGGAGGCTCTTTGGTATTTAACAAGGGTTGCCACTACTCCAAAGCGCAGTCTCGCCATTCAGTCATTCATGAGTCCCGCGCATCAAAACCTTCTCCTGATTTAGTTGAGCGATTTTTAAAGGTACTCTCCTTGATTTAAGACGATCTGTATATTAAATATAAAAGTATAAAACGATACGTTAAGCTAAGATAAAAGAAAAAAAAACTAGGTTTGTAAGAGCTAAAGAAAGAATGGTAAAAATAGTGCACCAAATCAAACAAACCTCCCTGTTTCGTTCAAGCATACGAATATACAAACGAAAGAACAAAAGCGTGTCATCTCACTAAAATCAGTAACAAAATTGCCAGTGCGTAAACAGGAGAACACTTTAAATCTGGACAAATTACCATTAGATGAACGTTTAGAGTATCATTCAAATGTTAATAACACCCTGTTTACTACGCGTTTTAAAGAATTCGCCTCTCATCAGGGTAAACTTGTATTATTAACGAAAGAGGAACGTATTGTTTTTTTATTAGTTTTCTGTATCGAAGAGGTAAAGATTTTAAAGTGTTTGTCTATTATTAATTATATGAAAAGATCACCTCGTAATTACATTTTAACGATATAGTTCACAAATCATTATTTATTTGAAAACCTTTAATATAATTCATTGCTTTCATAAGTAAAAATTCATAATAAATAACGTCTATACTTAGTAATTTGAACCATCTTGAGAAAAAGATTGTAACGATATTACCAATACGGCGCTACCAGACGGAATCGGGAAGCCACACTGGGCGTTCATACAAAAATATATTCAACTTAACACTATTCTTTAATAAGAAAATATTTAGCTTTATATTTTCGCTAAAATGTAAGCTTAGATTAACAAATATTTATATTTTTTAATCTAAGCTGGGAGCTTCATTATATTTTCTGGGAATAATATTATATTGGTTAGTTCGACGAATAACAGCAACGAGCGGGAAAAATGGAATCAGCAACACGCGTTCATTATTTAAGTACGCACCTAAATTAACCACACGATAACTCAAATCGGAGTGCGGTATTTGTGAAATTGTACTTTTAATCTTATTACTTTCCACAAAGCAGTTTCTTTATCAGTATTAATAAGCACGATTGCTTTCGTGTGTTTATTGTGAATAGTTTGTCCTTTACGGACCATGTGCTACGACATTAAAAAGCGTAAGTACCCAACATATTTTTGTTTACAAGAAAACAATATACGTACATTTACATTTTATACAAATAAATAAAGCAAACGCTTGCTTAAGTTTTAACTAAATAACAGCTTCAAATAGGTTTTCTGAAAATACAAATAAACAATTTGGGATGGAACAGGGATGTTGGATGGCGCACGTAATAGCTATGCCGCCTTGAAGAATTTCTTCGCCATTGGTGTTTATTGTGTGCGGGTATGTTCTCATCGTGTGTGCGAGATACGACTGGCAACTGCATAGATAAGAAATAACTATAGATGGGCAACTCTTTCAGTATGTTTCAACTCTGATTACAGCGCCATCATGGTCTGGTGTAATGAACAAGTTATTGAAATGATAACCAGCGCCATCTATGTTATCCCTTACAACTATAGTACACTATATATTAATTTATTTTCAAATCAAAAATTAATTTGCTTACTATTTTACATACATTAATTTATACAATATTATATAGAAGTACAACATAAATTAAGCATGTAACATAGTATGCAAATTAATTTGTGCATTTATATAAAATAGTAAAACATTCTTTGGTATATCACATTAACAAAATAAAATCAGGTAGGTATTTTCAAAAATATTTCCTGTTTTGACAATATCTTTTTCAAGCCAATATATATATATATATATATATATATATATATATATATATATATTTATAATAATATCAACAGATTATATTTTTGACATTTATTTGTCTTCCCGAACTTTGATTTACATAAAATTTGTATTTTTTATTTCAACACATTGTTGAAAAAGCCATTATCAAATACATTTCAAATATTACTGACACAGTCTTATTTGGTATCTGTGGTAAAGAACAAGATCATATATTTATAAAAATGTAAAGAATATATTTAATATTATACAAAAAATATTTCATGGCAAATACAATAATAGCGCACTGATGTATCTGTAATACAAAAAAATATTTAAGTAAATATCATTGACATCTTCATGTTCTTCACGTTCCTTTACATATTTTATATAATGATATGAACTTATAACAAATTATTCAAACAAATCAATTATACCTAAAGTATATAAATTTTAAACAAGTAATCTTGAGATTACAATTATGATTATAGGACAAATCTTAATGTTGATATTTTAATAATAATTAATGTAGATATTTTAAGAAGTAAGCTGTTTTAATCCAACTATTTTCTTTTGTTTATTTTTATTTCTGAGATATTTAGCATATTCAATTTTTCTAATACCACTTAATTTATTAGGTGCATTACACTGACCTTTTAAAATACTATTAGTTTGTTGTATATAAAAGGCTTGACAAATGTCAACAAAAGACTATTAAACATCAAATATGCATACTGAGTGATTGCATTGATGATGAACTAACTAATGTGGTTGTTTCTGCAGTAGCTTCAGTAAAACCTAAAATAAAGATATTATTTTTTTAATTTTTTCAAATATTGAGCTGTAAAACATACTTGGTAAATGTAATGATGGAAGGCTTCCGGCTTTTAATCCTGTCAAGGTTTTGCATGGCTCTGGAATATGGCAATCTTCAGCAAAATGAGCATCACAAATTCTGTAACTTGAGTTTACTTTGGTTGGATGCAAACCCCATAATTTTGGATTGTTTATCCTCCGCAGCCATTCATTGTACATCTATTATATAAGGAATACTTAAATCACATAAACATTTTTCAACAATTTGAAGTGTACTTACCTCTTCATCTTTATATGATATACGATGAAACTTAATTTTATTGCTGTAATTACTGCAGCCAGGAACGCAACACTTAAACCCAATTTTTGATATTTCTGAGTTTAACTCAAAAAATCAAAGCACTTGCAACAAAATTGATGCGGCGTTAGTACTGAAAAGTACTGTTTTATAACAACAACGAACAAGCTTTAAAGGTAAGAAAAAAAACAAAAATAACAAACACCAACAATATTTGACAATAACCAATAAATAACCCAAATAACATGCAAATGACGTATGAAGTTTAACCCAGCTTAAGAAAATAAAAACGAAAATACTGTTGTCATTTCAAGGGTTCTATAATATTCGTCCAAGCAGTGCCCTCCTAATCTGGTGTAATAAACTATAATTTTGTTTGACCTTGAGGATTAAACTTACTCGGGCCTGGGCAACTGTCACGACATCGTTCGCTACACTAAGTAAAACATCGTGCGGAGAAACACATATTGATGAAAGACAGTTATAAATACACACATCAATGTATAGGAAATGTTCAACAATTTGATAATCAGTAATCTCAAACAAATATACGAAATCCAAAACAACATATCAAATAAATGAAATTGCTACTTGCAACTAACTGGCCCTCCAATGGACTTCTTTTTTCCTGGAGCGGACGCGCTTCGACTGTATTTAACTGGGATGACAAGAAGAAACAGAAGGGCAACGTAACAACGTAACATTGCGACCGGGCGATTGCTCGTGGGCGGGGATTCCGATAGCCAACGCAAAAACATAAAGCTGCGATTAGGTGGTTGCTAGCGGGCGGAAATCTCGGCGGCAAACGCGGCCACACAGATCCAGTCGGAAAGCAGTCACACAAAACTGCGATCAGGCGTTTCCAACCGGGTCTGGGAGGCTCGGAGTCGAGCGATCAGGCTTTCTCTGAGAAATAAGCTTTGGAAGACGGGCCTTTATATATTCCTCTACCTGAGGAAAAACATAAGAATCAAGACGCAACCACAAGCGCACGCAAAAAGAATAAAATTAGGGAAACGAGTATACATTGCAATTACCCTGACTAAATTTCATTACAAAGCATTACGGATTACCTTGTCATGCATACCTGATCAGCTAAAAGTTAACATTTTAAAACATTTTGTCTTAATTGTCTATAAGCGACAATTCAAACAAAATTTCTTACCAAAAAGTCACGTACTTTCATCAGCTAATTCAGGCTAACGGAAATGTTCTTTAGAAGATTTTAACTCATTATTAACGACAGCTAGTTGCGGTATTTTCAAAATTTAAAAAACTACTTTTAAAATGGAATTTATTACTTTTTATAATTTGATTTTGAAAGGAGTAAGCAAAATTATATATCGTTTAACTTGCTTTGAACACAATCTATGTAGTAACATGTTTTTGTGTATCTCAGAAACTGACAGTTTCTTTGGTGTGCGAGATTTGCACTCCACGATCTCAATAAAGGACGAAATATTGACAAAAAACACTTACATTCGTATATAGTTCTTGAAGTTTTTATATAATTACTTAAAATTCTAAAATCGTACATATGGCAATTTAAGATGAGTTAAAATATAAATTTATACCAATGCATTTAGCAATCTCATTGCAGTTTTAATACTTGAGAATCAATTCGAATAAATTTCAATTATAAAAATCAATTTGAGAAGTTTTTGAAAATGGAAACATACTGATGATCGACCATCGATGACGTGGTTAAAGTAAAATGGGTCGCGGTTGGTCTTTGTAGTTCTGTTGTGCTCAGAAAGCTCCGGCAGAGATCCAGGAAAGAAAACGTTTGTAAAAATTTTGTTCTCATTAAAATTATTTAATTAATTGAGTTGTATTTAATGGTGTTCGAGACCCGTATGCTTCAATCGAGGTATCAATAACTCTTAAAAATGTTTTAATTAATTTCATTTTATTTAAATTTTTGAAGCAAAAGTTAGTTCTATATTTTATTAAAAGGTGCAGTAGATTAAGTAGGTTAATTATAGCCATGCAGCTTGTGACGAGCTCTAGGTTTATAGTTTATTGTGTTCAAATTAAATTTTAAATTTTCATTTCAAACATCAAGTTGTGGACGTGCCCTTCTGGCGAACGATAACAAAGTGTGTACCAAATAACTGATATATTTTATGATATTTATTATTTTATTTTTGAAAACATAAATCAGAAATCAATTTTATCAAATTTATTTTGTTTTGAATTATAATTTTTGTAATTTTCAAAATTAATGTTTGAGGGCCTATCTATATGCCGATGACGCTTCGTTCCTTATCGGACAGCAAGATCCGGTACCACATATTCAACTAAATTGTGAGGTTGCTGCGGGAGAAGCGAATGAATGGTTTAAGGCGAATGGGCTGAGGATGAATACCAATAAAACGCAGACGCTTGTGTTCTCAACCAGATCAAGTGACAAGATGACAATAAGGCTTTTGGCTAGAGAATAAGCTATCTCGGCATACACACACCGACGAGCTTTGTGGAAAATTAGCAACTGCAATTTATGCCATTCGCCGGATTAGAAGGATAGCAGGTCACCAACCGGCAAGACTGGCGGATTTTGGTAATTTCCATGGTATGGCCACTTATGCAGCAGGGGCCCGAGAAGTTTTTTTTTACAGCAGAAGAAAGCAGTTAGGGCAATACTGGGCCTTAACAATACCACTAGCTGCAGAGATTTATTTAAAACATTAAATATACTAACCCTTCCTTCCTGTTTTATACTTGCTTGCCTGAAGCATATACATTCATCAAGGAATTTGCGGACGGGCACCGATCGGCACACATATGGGACTCGTGGTTGTAAAAATCTAGTGATACCGTACCACCGTATAAGCAGGCCACAGACTGCTACAAACTTTTCTGCAGTAAAGATTTATAATAGAATCCCGGAGGAAGTGAGAAATCTGGAAGAAAAAAAATTTAGAGCAGTAGTGTCCAGTGTCCTTAAAAATAAGGTTATATATACGCTACAGGAATTCTATGATTTAGAAGACAAGGACTTTCAGCCATGAACAAACAAACTTTGCTTGTTGTTTTCTGTGTCGGTCCATTTTTGTATGTTGCATGTTTATTTTTCTGTATTTTATACTTTATTTGACATATTTGACTGTTGTAAGAAATATATGAAAATAAATTATTATTATTATTAATTTTATGCGTTGTTATATTATATACGGAATAATAAGGCATATGGGTAGGTTGACGACGGCCCTAATTATCGTAAGTGATTGCATATATGTTTAGTTGATTTATTTATTCAAAGACAAATTCTTTGAATATAATTATAATAATCCAAATTTCGGTTTAGTAACTTTTCTAAAAGTGAGATTTCCATTTTTATACGCAAATTGAGTTTAAATCTTTTTAATTGTTACTACATATAATTTTTAATTTAAAACTTTTAAATAATAAAAATACAAATCTTACTTCTTATTGTGTGTTTAAAATTTTTAAGTGTTTTTGAAAATTGCATAATTTTCTTCCCATGTACATATTTCGTTTCTTATTATTTGTTCTAAATATTTCAAATTTTCTAAAGATTATTAATTTATTTTCATAAATGTAGCTATTTAATTAAATAACTACATTTATGAAAATAAATAAATAATAAATAAATAAATTTTTAAGTTGTAGTTAATCGTTTTATTTATTTTAATGCTGTGTATAACTAACTCTTGTTGATACAAAAGAACTCCGCATAGTCCAAAAGTTTATAAAAGATTTCTTAAAAAAGAGTCTCGAATTGAAAAAATATTATGCTGTCTAAGAATATTTACCTCGTAACGTAGATTTTATCCAAAAAATTTGTTTACACTTCCTCAATAAACACGAGGGTACGTAAAAGCTCAAACAATATATCGCAGTAATATGTATGTAAATTTTGATGGAGACTGTGGCTAAGTGAATAATCAACAAGATAAAGACCTCTTCCCATATTCATATTTGTATTCGGGCAAAGATATCAAGTGGCACTACGAACGAGGGCATTATTATTATTATTACAATATATACCAGAGTTCTTATATACTAAAAAAAAACCTTTTAGATAAAAGGCATTCGGTTTTCAGTTCACCAATATACCGCTCACCTGTTATAGCAATTTGCGGGCATGGTACACGCTAAATTTAAGATTTCAAGTCTGTCTTGTATCTATTAGATCGTATTACGTTAAAGTGGTGGAGAATTTCAGCGATAAATTGAATATGGTCAGTAGGGATCTACAAGGTAGTATTCTTGCTCCTATCTTATACTTACTATATATCATTTGCCCGGTTGCGAGTACTTTGTTGATGTAGACGATACTGGGTTAGTGTTTTTTTACACAAGGATTTTTGCAAAATGGTTAAATTTATGCAAACGTCTTTCCAGCATTAATTTTCTTGAACGCAAGGGTCTATCAATTCCAAAAAAAGGAAACTCGTTGTGATACGCTCATCTCATATGAGAGTTGATGTCACACTATATCATTTATTAACTGACAGTCTACCCTCATACCACGTTTTGTAGGCATGAGACTGGACTGAGTGAAGGCAAGTCTAAATATGTTTATTATATAGCGAGATTATTATAATTATAATTGTTATTATTATTATTATTACTTGAAAACGACGGGAATTACGAAAATTAGCGATGGGGACGGATCTCAAAGAATGCTCATTACGCAACCTGTTTCGCTGTCGTGTAAGGTCACTACAGAAGAGAACGGGACCGACTTACGATCTTACGAGGTCGAGAAGGAGATCGGCTTAGGAAATGCGCGGATACGGAGGCATAGATGTGAATAACGAGCAAAAGGAGCTGGAAACAGGCAGAACCTCGAGCACAACAAGACATCAGCAAAAATGCCGAAAGATATTTAATAGCATCCAGATTCAAGGGGCACGCAATTTTAGGCACATGTAAGGAAGAAGCAAGTGCGCCAAAAGAAGGCAACTGTAAAGGCCACCAACGACAAGAAGCGGAAGAGAATTGTTGGTGGAAACACAAAAGTTTAGACTACTAGTAAGAGGAAGAAGATGAAGAAACATAAAAGCGTCGGACTAAACGTTGACTTGATGCGCTTCTCGTAAAACCCTCGGCGGATGAATCATATGCTGAAGTGCTTAGGGCTAACTACTGGAGTTAGACTAGGATACTGAAGATAGGGAAGGTTTCAGTAACAAGTTGAGGCAGATTATTGATGAGAGCCAATATCAGTACTTTAAAGCTCAAAGCTATGTTGAAGTTCAGGAACCTGGACAGTTTAACAACGTTTGAAGAGGTCCAAGGAGCAGTCAAGAGAAGACTGGGCGAAGCTGATGGTAAAGTGAGAATCATTTGCATCAACGCAAATAGTAGAAGATTTAAGGAAGGCCATATCCAACTTAATCAACGTCAAGCTCTGAAGCTATTGTAGACGGTAAATATCAAAGTAGAAGGACTTCTCGAACCTCCTCATTGACCTTGACCACAATGCATATTGGAACGGTCAGGGTCAATGAGGAGGTTCTAGAATCGGCCGAGCCCGAGGAGGTTTCAATGTCGGGGTCACTTCAATGTCAAAGTCATTTCAATGTCGAAGTCGTTCCAATGTCAAGGCAGTTCTGATGACAAGGTCACTTAAAATTCACGGTCGTTTCAATGTCAAGGACGCTTCAATGTCAAGGTCACTTCGAGGTCGAGGTCGTTTCAATGTCAAGGTCATTTCGAGGTCGAGGTCAATACAATGTCGAGGTCGTTTCTACGTCTAAGTCAAGATAATGTCGCTTTTCGATAAGAAGTTTATAAACCGCTGCTGGTTTTATTTCAATAATAGTTTAAGTTAGTGAAAATGGGTGTTGTATTAAGAAAGGAACATAATTTCGAATTATTAGATAGAATTTACGCTTTAGAAATGATTGGAATAGAGGATAGTGATGATGATGGTGATGTTGCTACGTTCTTACCGTACACGAGCAAATTGTTGCGGGTCGCGAGCGACCGCTCGGAGGAGCTTGAGTAGGTCTGGGCAACAAACAGAAAATGCTGGCTACTGTTGCGGAGGTCGGCGTTCGCAGCTCAGGATTGAGCTAGAGTGTCAAAAAAAGAAAGGGCGCCAAGAGCAAAATGGTGGCTTCTGTTATTTCCGTTTTTCCCAAGGCCGTACCTCTATTGACCTTGAGCTGCCCTGTTTTCAAAATGTGATGTCGGATACGTTGATTCAAAACGCAGTGCATGTGTAATTATTATATACAAATTTATTAAATATTTGAATACATGGTCAAGAAAATTTTATATATTAAATAGATTAACCTTCGGCCAAAAAGGCGGAAAATTATGTTCGCATTGATTTTATTTTCCTCTAAATGTTAATTTGACTGTTGAAATTGATAAGCATGTCTTTTACACAATGACTATTTGAGCCTCCCCGATATATATATAGAGGTTACAGACGGCGCTGTATTGGTATACACAAAAAAAACAAGTTGACTTATTCTACATAAATTCACTTAAACTTAATAATCAAATTAACCTATCCTACGAAGTCAAATACCCTTAATCAAACAGAACACAAAAAAAAACATCATATTACACTTAGAGTGTTAATCAACATATTTCCACGGAATATGTTTAATTCTTACAAATTTTAATTACAATGTGGTAAAACCCGAAAAAAAATATCAAAGGGGCTACTTATCGCTCCCAGAAGCTGAAGTACAATCCGGGATCCGCTACCGAAATCCGGAATTCCAAATTCGTAGGGGATTGACGTCCTATCGCCGGTGCTTTATGAGTAATACTTCTCTAGAAATCACGGCATAAAAGAAGCCCTAAAACAACATTTACGAATAAGGGTCTGTACATATAGGTTTAATTAATTGGCTGACACATACCTGTCGAGGGTAAACGGGCTCTTAAGATGATTTATACGGTAATGGTGACTTAGCTCACGAATGAGACTCTTTTTTGAACAAAAAGAACGAAGTCGAATTTCGACGTCTACCCTTCTACGAAGTTAATTATCAAATGCTGTCGTTATAGATATGTTATATCGAACCAAGGCGAGTAAGACGAACGGGGGGATGTTTTTGCATTTGCTAAAAGAACACCTGCCCATCACAAAAAGCGTTCATTGATATCAACAAAATCAAGGTCGATGTAAACGTAAGCCGAAATATATTTATTTAAATACATTTTTAAAACTTTAAAACGAATACGATATCCTAAATATGTGTTTCCACATAACCTTCATCAACGACCATAGGCGTCCCTTATATAAAATACGACGGGGTTCTTTTAACAAATAAATAAATATACAAGACTCCGAAATTGTTCTAAATGAAAAATAAACCGTAACAATGTTCTAGAACTTAGTATGTTAGAAAGCATTTTTGATATGGAAGATAATACGGAATATGAAGAAGAAAGTAATGATGATATAGAAGAAATTATTGAAAAAGAGAATGAAGAAGATGTAGAACAGGAGGGGGATAAAACGAAATATGAAGATGCAATAGAAATTATTGCAGAAGACATTTATAATGACATTGACTTCGATGCCTGAAACGATTATTTTAACAACAGAAGATTATGTTAATGATTTGGAGTAGAAGTTTGAGTGAAATCACTGGTTCCATAATCATTCGGCGGGGCCTGTTTTCTTTGATGAATGAAGATACCTGCTCTATGACAGGAGGTTTACAAGGAGATATTTGTTTCTTTAGAGTAACAATTCAACTTTGCGTTGGTACAGTGTAGTTACAACTTAGGTTGTATTCGTCGTGTATAATCAAAGTGTTTGAATGGGAATATTGTGGAAAAGAATTTACTCGCGGAGATAATAGAAGTCGACACATGTTGACTTCATGTAAAGGAAAGAGGATGAAAATAGATAATACAAGTAATAATTTAGATTTAATGAAATGTGAAATATGTATGTAATGTATTTGTGGACAGAAATTGTTATACTGCGCACATTCGCAGCACTATGCATCGAAGTAAAGCATTCGTAGTGGTTGATGATGGTGCAAAAAAGAGCGTTGCAGCATTTGGGGAGAGGATAGTAAGTTATCAAATATCTGATCCATCTCGTATATACATTGATGTGGAAGAATTTGCTCTTAATATTAGAGAAAAAGTTATAACATTGCTAGATGGTATTTTATATGTGCACAATTCTTTCAAAATAAATTTGGAACTGCATGTAACATATTATTTATTAACCAAGGAGAATGTGAAAATAAAATCGTTTAACACTCGTAATAAAATCATAACTCATGGAAGTGATATATATACATTATATAGTGAATATATTGATGAAATTAAGAATAAAATGAGTGAATTTCAAGAGCGGGATTCAGGTAAATAGAGATTAACGTTATTGTTTTGTTATATTGTTAATTTAAATTTCAAGTATAGTCCAATGAGGGGTACCAGTTATATAGATTTACCAGCGTCAATAAAGAAAAGGAAGGCAGATATAAATGTTCAAAATTCTGACAGCGCTTGTTTTACTTAGGCTATTACTTCAGCTTTAGCAGAGTTCCACAAAGGGTTATTTCATATCCACATTATGATACTGTGGCTGACTTCACTGATTTAACTTTCCCCATTTCTTTGAAACATATTATATTCGAAGAAAAAAATAATATTTCCATCAATGGAATTGAAGAATACTTTAATGGTACAATGAAAGTACATAATGAAGTGGGTCCCTTGTATTTTACAAAACGGAAAAGAATGATCCGTGTTAATTTATTATTTATTAGCACGGAAGATGGGAATTCACATTATTGCTGGATTGAAAATTTGTCTCGATTACTTTCATCCCAGAGATCTTAAGGCGGACATCGAAAATATATATGTGGTGTTTTTTTACATGTGAACAAAAATTGCGTAGACATGAAAACGAAGACTGTAAACAAGTGAAGGCAGTGTATGGTGAACAATTACCGGGAAATATATTGAAATTTTAATTTCGAAAAACAGTTAAGAATACCTTTTGTTATTTTGCGCGCTAATTTTGAGGCTATTTTAAAACCTATTCATATGTCAGAACCTCATCCTTCCAAGCCATTTGCCATAAAATGTTTTGAGCATGAACCATATTCTTAAATGTTACATCAAATTGTAGAATGAACGAGAAAGTCATTTCATATGCGAAAATGAAATGGTTAAAAATGGAAATGAAATATCTGTACAGCAAAAGAAGTATATTAGGACTAAAATTATATGAATTACATTTAAAACTAACAAAAAATTTAAATCAATTTGAATATCAAGACTGGTGTTGTTTTTATAGGAAAATCCTGGAAATTACAAACCACAAATTAAATAAGAAAATTAAAGGTCTGAACAAGAAATTCAAAAATTTATGCCCACGATCAGACAAGAGTGTCAATAGAAATCCTATAAAAGAAACACTCGTCGTCAATAATTCATCCGAGACTTTTAATCGAGGAGAAATAGACTTATTAAACAAAGGTTTAAAACATTGTTTGTCTTACCGCGAAACCCCTGCCGAGGAGGTGATCGCGAGCATCGAAGCGGCTATTATATATTTAGATCCAACTTCAAAAAATTTTATTAGAGAAGCTTGTAAGACTCAAATCAAACAGAACTTACAAGAACAAAAACAAAAAGTAGTGCACCACGAATGGAACTTAATTAAGAGTCTCAGATCGAAAGACTGCTTTTATTTAAAAGCAGATAAAGGGAATAAGTTAGTAATTTTGAACAAAAGCGACTATTTTCTAAGAGTGAAAAACTTAATCTCAGAAGGGCCCTATGTTGAATGTACGAAAACTCCATTACCAAAAATGATTAGGGACACAAAAAACGCGGTAAAAAGTTATGCAAAGTTTATAACCCCAAATTTGAATTATAGGTTAAGTGTAAGTAATCCGTTGATCCCTAGACTATATTGTTTACCTAAAATACACAAACCAGGCAACTCAATGAGACCAATTGTCTCAGGGATCAACTTCCCTACTTACTTGATTTCAAAATGGCTAGTGAATGAATACAAAAATTTTCCCGAAAAACTTGAGAGTCTCTCAGTCACTAACTCATTAGAATTTATCCAAAGGGTTAAACATTGTAAATTAGAAGAAGGGGAAATTTTAGTATCATTCGACGTAACGTCATTGTTTCCTTCGGTACCGATCCCAGAAACTTTAAAATATTTAGAAGAACTTCTTCACAATAATAAGATCGAACCAGAGAAAATAAAGGAGTACTTGAGATTAACAAACCTTTGCATGTCCCAAAATTGTTTTCAATTCGAAGGGAGGTTTTATGAACAAAAACAGGGAACTGCAATAGGCAATTGTCTTTCTCCATTCATAGTGGACCTATTTATGAGTAACTTTAAATCGAATTAAAACATAAAGCTAAATATTTTCCAAGAATTTGGGTCAGGTATGTCGATGATATTTTCGCGATTTTCAATACACATAAACGCAACTTGGATAAATTCGTTAAACAGTTAAATTCAAAATTTCAAAACAATACATCGGCCAAACTAAACAATCGATCGAAACCCGGTATAAAGAACACCTTGCGCACATAAAATTCAACCGACCAGAAAAATCAGGTATAGCAAGGCACGTGTTAGAAAAGAACCACAGTGTTAACATGGATTGTTTACATTTGGTAAAGAACGTGTATAATTATCGTGAATTAGACACGTACGAAAGCATGCACATCTTAAAGAATAAAAGCCATGTGGTGAATAGCGACAATGGGCCATTGCAGACTGCCCTTTACGGTCTGCTTAATGTCCGAAGAAGAGAAACACAGTAATAAATCACATGCAGGTACTTATTGGCCGTGTCCGTGTTCCCTTTTTTCCAATGTCATTCATCTTATTTTAAGTAAAACAATTTTCAAAAATCTTGTGAAACGAACATTTAGTGTACGTCTAGGTTCTCAATGGTGTGCACCACGTGCGGAGTGTGTTTTTCGTACAGGTATTTTCCGCCGTGGTGTACCAGTTGCGATACTTTGCGGTTAATCTGCTGATGATGACAACTTGGTTGTCGAAATGCGTATACAGAATTACAAAAGTTAATGTGGAAAGGGGTTATATATCAACCTTAGTGGTTAAATCATATTCTTTTGCCTATTATGTAAAATGTTGCTTTGATGATAACTTAAGTAAATTGCGTTTTTATGGTGTGGAAAATACAGCTACATCTTTTACAAAAGAGTTAGAAACGGATGCTAAATTTTTATATAAACATTATTTAAGTAGAGTGGGAGAATGAGACCTTCAGATAATGAAGAGCGTATAAATTATGAGCAAGCAAGAATATGTTATATATGTGAAAAAGAAATAGAATCGCTTGAAGAAAAAGTTTGCTATCACGATCACATGACTGGATTGTATCGAGGTGCTGCACATATGGTATGTAATATAAATTTTAAAGAACCCCGGTATGTGCCAATTATTTTTCATAACTTATCGAATTATGATACGCATTTATTTGTAAAATCACTAGCACTAGAAAAAGAAGAAGTAGATGTTACTGCACAAAATAAAGAAAAATACATATCGTTTTCTAAGAAAATACATGTAGGAGATACTATCGATTGCAATGGTAAAAAATGAAAGTGTTTTACAAATTGAGATTTTTAGATTCATTTCGATTTCTGAGTTCCTTTTTGGGAAAATTAACATCTTATTTAGATGATATTAGACCGAATCTAACGTAAATTCTTGAAGTATCTCTCTTTTGTGATTGTCAATATATTTTCTGCGGAACCAATTATAGCGAGCTGCTCTAGCAGCATGACATCGTTTCGCTCTCTGAAAGGAGAAAGATTATCAATTCTCTATTTATGTAGAATGTTTTTACAGGCAGGGTGTATGTTGATTTTCTTGTTCTACGCCTGGATTCAAAATAGAAGGACTTAATTCTTATCTCCAAGGCAAAGACCAACATTTTGTTAAATAATGCATTCAGCCTTGAATTTCAACCTACTCTGAATGGATCTGCCTTGACATCAGCAGTACATATGCATGTTTTATGATTGATTTATTGTATTGTAAACTTTAGTTTTGTATTGCTATTGTAATTTCGCTCTTATTACTTTTTATCCATTTTTGAGTTTGTACTTGTTGGGCATTTCTAATAAATTATTATTATTATAATCATGGTATAGGAAATCTAAATAATTGAATTGCCAAAAAGAATTTCCAGTTGTAAACTATACTACAATAAAATATAACATTGTGTTTCTCCATGCCAAGCATAATTCATTTGTGAAAGACAAACGGTTTCGGAGTGAACTAGTCTTGAGATATCGTAAAAGGGGTGGTTGGTATGTATTTATGAATACTATATTAATGACGCCAATGTAAATTGTCGTGAATAAATTAAATTTAATAATTGGCTACCAACATTTTTGTTAATTATTTCGTAAAAAAGCACATACATAAACTGTAAAACAGTTATTTAATTCTGTAAAACATTAATATTTTATTAATAAAACAATGTGTTTTGTAATTATTTGTAATAACGATCATAGACATTGAAGAAAAATATACCTATAATCGGTAAGTGAAATTTTCGCTAAATCATATTAATATTAAATAATTGGATGATCTCCAAGGAAGCGAGAAACGGAGGAAACATAATTAAGAATATTCTTAATTGCGATATTTGGCAAGTTTTGAACGTATCAAAAGATATATACAAAATGAAATACATTATTTAATTCTTTTAGTGTTAAGGATATATTGCGCTATGAATATAATCTAGTCATAAGTAATATATGAGCTGGTCTATATCAAGAGAAATTAGGGAAGGAAGTTAACAATTAAACACGCATAATTCTAGGTGTTAATTTCGTTCCTTGTTATGAAAATGTAGTAGTATAAGGAGTAAATTAACTGTTTTTTTGTGATAATATTAGCCTATTTTATGATTTTGGAGCATTTTTATAAATATTGCCACAATTTTTCATCCGTATTTCTGTTAAATTATGAGGTGTTGCATTGTAGCGAACACTTTCAAGTAACAAAAGTTTTGCATAGAGGAGGTGTATTTCTTTCTAATAAAAATTGCTATAATGTTGAAATGTTGAATCTTTTTTAACTTTTAAGCTAACTACTAGACTTTAATGTAATATCAGTGTAATTTTTTGTTACATATACTAATGTGTATGGTCGTTGTTTATAAATAATTACGAAACACATTGTTTTATTAGTAT
Organism: Dermolepida albohirtum; assembly: GCA_031893035.1. Taxonomy (NCBI): domain Eukaryota; kingdom Metazoa; phylum Arthropoda; class Insecta; order Coleoptera; family Scarabaeidae; genus Dermolepida; species Dermolepida albohirtum. Next base: position 54,799 of record JAVIWB010001565.1, on the reverse strand, counting down.
AATATTACTGTTTTTACCAAGTAAGCTAAGGAAAGATATGCTTACCCCTTTTAAATTTACATTGAATAAAACCCTTTTTAAATGGCAAAAAATTCTTATTTTATTTATTTATTTTTATTTTATTTATATTTGCCCAACAGAATTTCTTCCATTAACAGGACAAAATCGATTACATATATACACAAATGTTCAAGAAGAACTAAAAGCAAATATAAAATTTCCTAAGTAATAACTAAATATAATACTTCTGTACATATAAGTACCGGACTAAAGAAAAAAAAATACATGTAAAAGTACACAAATAAGAAAAGAAAAAGTGAAAACCCAGCAATTCCCCCTACTAGTTCTCAATTGCTAGTCTGAGTAAGGCGCCAATGGAGTTATTATGTATATCTCCCTTACAAAATATTTTATTAAAGTTATTGCACATTATATATAGAGGCGACTTTAACATTACATTTGTTCTAGAGGGTGGACAGGAAAATGCCGCGTAATAACGAACCGACAATCGGGGAATGTGAAAATTCAATTCCTGAAGGAGGGCAGGACAATCGACGTCATTATGTACAAGTTTATATAAGAATATTAAACCAATAGAAATGCGTCTGTCTTCTAGCGAGGTGACATCAAACCGTAGCAGCAGTTCCAACTGGTCAATACCCTGTGCTGGATAAAAGCCATCAATTCGAAAGGAGAGATATTTTAAAAACTGTCGCTGCACACCTTCCAAAATGTTCTTATGGACATGATAGTAGGGATACCATACCAAAATATATTCAAGTTTCGATCTAACGAACGAAAAATACAGAGGCTTCATTGCTTGTATAGAAGTAAAAGCTCTACAATTAAGTATAACAAAACCCAATGATTTCTTCGCAGATAAGACGGCGATTGAGATAAAAATTTTTAAGTCATCAGCAAAAAGCAACTTCTAGGACGTAATAACTGATGTCAAATCATCAATGTATGTATATACAAAATAAAAGTGGTCCTAAATTCGAGCCCTGAGGCACATTCGAAGTTGCGTAAAAATGATAAGATTTATGCCCATTATAGCACACATATAGTCTCCTGTCATGCAAATATGACTCAAAAAACTTCAATAGTGCCTCTCTGAGCCCAACTGATTTTAATTTATTTAGTAACAGCATATGATTTATGCGATCAAAAGCTTTAGAGATGTCAGTATATATGACATCAACCTGTCCGTGTTGATCCAAAACGTTCGCAACGTACTGGGTGAACTGCACTAAATTAGAAACCGTTGATCGTTTTCCAATAAAACCATGTTGATCAGGTGACATGACATTATGAATTGTTGGAGACAGATAAGTATAAATACACATTTCTAATACTTTGCTGATATTTGAAAGTACAGCAATGGGTCTGAGGTTGCCAATAACTGCCGGATCTCCATTCTTCAGCACAGGACATATTTTTGCTAATTCCCAACAATTAGGAAAGATTGAAGTAATTAATGCTATGTTAAACAAAATTGTTAAAGGATATGTGAAGATGTCTGCACAATCTTTCAATAAGAAACTTGGAACTTGATCATCTCCAGCCGTAGTTTTGTTCGCATCTTTAAAGATGAATTAACAACAGATGCCTCAATGAATTTAATGTGAATGTTGAAGAGTTGTAAGGGACAGATTGTTGTTGATTTATACTGGCATCAAGGTGGATGAATACCGATTGAAGGTATTTAGCGAAGGCGCCAACAACCTGTTTAGAATCATTTAGAGTACCATCTGCCGTCCTCATTCTCCCAGGAATCCTAGTCATACCCTTTTTTGTTTGAATGTAGGACCAAAACTATTTCGGATCACCAACTATGCTCCTCTCCACATTCCTCAGGTACTTTTTATAGGCTGCCGCTATTGGACATTTCAAAAGGGCCCTGGTACGCTTGAAGTGTTGCAGATCAGTATCAAGCTTATAGTTTCTAGACTTAAAATGATAATAGTTCTTCAATTTCAGGGTATTAATAATTTCATATGTATACCATATAGGAAATTTGTTTTTTTATTCCTGAAACACGTCACATATGAGTCGAAAAGAAAGTATAGTAAACTGTAAAAATTAGAGCACGCGACATTTATGTCAGTACAAGCGCACAGAAAAGACCAATCAATTCCAAAAAGTGCGTCATATAGAGCATTAAAATTGGCTTTTTAAAAATTTATACAATGCTCTCGACAGACTAAGAGATTAACCGAAAGGGCCTGGTGGTGTGGATCGATGCGGATTAATGGATCATCATTACAAAGAACTGTGCATTGCATATTTGTTAGTACTAGATCAAGAAGGCGACCATTTTCATTTAAAATAGCCTTATGCTGAACGAGATCAGTAAAATCCATAAAAATACGTGTAAGACGGGACTTATTGTCACTAATAGTTGGATTATTGAAATGTGTAATATAAAAGTCACCCAACACAATAACGTTAGTTACATCACAAACCAGTAATTCAAGTTGTTTTCAAAACAGAGAAAAATCTGCGAGTGACAAATCGGGAGGTATATAAACAATAATAATGTGAATAGGCATAAAATTGTACAGTATTTTACATTCTAGAATGTCAATAATTCGCGGCATATTTAAACGAGTTAAGTCTACTCTTTCAGAAATAATATCGTTCTTAATAGCTAACGAAACTCCTCCACCTCGAATACGATCCACCTCAGCATATTCTCTATCAGACCTGTGCACCATGTAGGAGACCGGAAAACATTCCGCAGAGTACACGTCTTTCGAAAGCCATGTTTCAGTCAATCCAACGATGTCATTCTCCATATCGCTCGTAACAGTATATAAATTGTTAGTCCGTGTTCGTAGTCCTCTGACGTTCTAATAATAAATAGAATATAAAGGGAAGTGTTGACTGCTGGGTATACTCAGTTTCCCGAAACAATTTTAGGTACTCCGCGTGTGTAGACTATGCGCAAATTAGCCTCTGCTTTAGCAGTGCGCTCCATTAAACTTTTTTTCAGTGACTGATAGTGTTTCACTTGTCTGGGAGTTTTATCACGAGAGATTACGAAGTTTTTGAAGGAGTCGCTATTTCTCAATATCTTTGCCTTGCGTACGACAGTATAAACAGTTTTTTCACTATCCAACCTCAGTCTAATAGGACGAGGCGTAGATTTACTAGGATCGAATCTGCCGAGACGCGAGGGTTCACAATCAAAGGCAACAGACACACAATCAAGCACCTGCGACACGGTCCGATTGTTCCGCGCCTCCCTGTCGCTTTTAGTCAAATTCGCATCCTCTGGTACGCCGAAGATGATAATGTTTGTCTTCCGAATCTTCAAAAACATCTTCCTCTACATGTTATGTAGAGGATGACGTCAGAACCTTCAGTTCAGCTATTTCATTCTTCATTTCCACTATTACTGCTTTGAGCTCGTTTATATCACTTTCCAAGACTGCACATTTAGCACAGGACCAACTGAGACCGCGCCTACCCTTTATAGCGCGTACTTCAGATAGATTAAGCTCAGCACATGCGTAATTAAAAGTTTTCTTGCATATACAGCATTTTAAAGATTTATGTTCCTCGACAGTAACGTTACAACAGGAGCACGTAATACAAGAAGGCATTGTGAAATCTGATATGTATCAGAAAGGATAAGAAAAACACAAGGACACACGCTTCCGCGCATGTAGTGCGTGTCACTGCGACTTTTCCTTAAGACGGAGACAAAAGGCAAACAGGCAATGGAAAAGTACTCGAACAAATAACAGTAGGAAGGTATACACAAAAATATAACTACTATTGCATTAACCTCGTATACAATATTGAAAGAACAAGTATTAAAACATGAGACAAAAACCTTTCATGCGCAAAAAACAATGCAGTCGGCAAAACCAAGCATACGGAAAAATTCAAATAATCAACTTTTACAAATTAATCGTAGTTAAGAACTACTCACAAGTTATATGTCCTGATAGCTGGCAACCTATGCTCCACAATGGTATAAAGTAAAATTTTAACTAATAGAAAACACCGTTGTAAATGAGTAAAAACACTCAAGAACTTCTCAAACATGTTCTGTTCAATTCAACACATCTACATAATCTCTCAAAGAGAATAACGACACATTAATATTTTCAACTGATTTTAATGTCCCATTATAGTTTCTGAATCTAAGAAAACAATTTAATCTATAATCAAGGCGACACATTGATCCATGTGGTATAGCTAATTATGACTGTCTAGGAGAACATTGTAAATCATCACTAGGTGGGAAGATCTTGGAAATCCCTTTTTCATTTACTTTTCTTCAAAAAAAGCCATCATCTAATCTCACGTTATAATCAACTGAAGTAGAGGCAAACCCACTAGAACTCGAAAAAGTATGTCCAAACAGAGACTGTTGAAAGGACATTTCTGGAATACTCAAACGTGGTAGGTCACAGGATATTTTTAAAACTATAGAAAATGTAAAAAATAAATAACTTCGAGTTATGATTAAATACCGCGTTTTACGGTTCGTGATTGTTGCAATGTTTTTGTTCTCTTCTAATGTTTTCTCGATCGTCGAGTTGACATTACAGTGGATTCCTCTAAAATCGAATTGATGCGAAAGAATTAAATTTTTTTCATTGATTATTGGCTTTCGTCTCATAAAAAGCAATTTTTTGTACGGCCTTGACATAGCAAAGAGCCAGGCGGGCTTATAGGATGATAGATCATGTGACGACTTACCGGGTTTGGAGATAATTATGACTTATGCCAACTTTCACATCTCCGACCCGTACCTCAATCTAAAGGAGGCATTGACATTATTTGTAAAATGTACGATTGCTTTTCGCAAAAGCTGTTTTAGAGTTTTTCCGATAATTAAAGCAAAACTAAAAGCTTCTCTTTGGTACATGTTATACATAATCTTTATCGATATTACCGCCCAAAAATTGACATATACTTTGAAGTCTTTTCTCCTCAGAGATTGTTGTAATTATTATCTTTGGCTTTATAAGTAATTACAAGAATATTAATAATCATAGACTATTAGCACAATTATGTCCTGAATAAAGAACACACAGTTACACTACCGAGATTAAGCGTAGAACGCAGAAGCGTATAATCATCACAAACAAAAGACTCCCAGATAGAGAAATTCAAATCATTAAAGAAGAAATAGCTACACAATTGAGCGTATGAAATGCGCAATGCAATTACTAAATGCCAATTCCGAGCAGAATTAATGCATCCAAAAATATAGATATTTCGGAAACAGCTATAACACCTACATTTAAATGTCAAACCTTATATTAGCATTATACAAAACCATATGATAGATGAAATACATGCAAACATAATCAAATAAACAGGAATCAATTCTGTAAACAGAACACCTATACACCACACAAGCAGCTTAGAAGACCTACACCTGCTGATCTATGCAGCAGATGCTACTATAATAGTGAATAAGTAACAAATACATAATAGAATAAATAAGCAAAGAAAGTAATTGGAATCTAAATGGAAAATCCGACCCGAAACCAAAATAGAGTAGAAGAGTAGATAGGAAAGATTTAGAAAGACTGACACAATGTTGGAAAGGAAATAATTCAAAACGAATCATAAAATTTGCAACACATCATCAACAAAGAGAATAACGAAACATTAATAGGAGCATCAGATACACTGAAACAAAATTAGCAGTACGACTCAAACGATATAATGAATCAAACGAAAAAGAACGCAAAGCACACAGTTCCATAGAAAGGAAAAGTTATTCTGTAAAAACCTAGAGAAAACAAGAAGAAATATAAATACGAAACAAAAATTAACTAAGAAATTTCTGGGAAAATTTATGGTCATACCCAAAGCAGCATATTGAAAAAGCAACAAGAATCACAGAGCGACAACAGAGATACATTAAAAGACCATTGCAAATAGACAATATAGTTACACTTTTATTTGTGAAGAAAAGCTATACAAAAAACACACAAGTAGAAAGTCATTGGAATAGATTAGCTACACAATTTCTGGTGTAGTCAATTCACCTCCATATACCAACATTTAGCAGTAAAAATCAACGACATCATACTAGAGACACAAAAGCTATCGGAATTCCTAATATTGGGAAAACCTACTTAAAACCAAAAAAAACACAATACACAAAATATAGTTAATTACAGATTAATCACATTGTTGACTCTATACAAAATCATTACAGCATAACAATGAAACATATGCACAGCTTTCTAACAAAAGTACTAGGTACATATATGCAAAATATATCCCTTCATTCAGAAATTTATGCAATGCCACCTATCATTACAAACACTTGAACATATCACAAGCGCATGTACAAACTTGGCATAGATATAATACATGGCGAGTTTGTAAAATAATGCATAGAGATCTTACAAAACAATACAATTTAATATACACAATTGCTCCATGGCATAAACATTAACTACAAACAATTTTAGAAAAAAATTGGATTATGTGGATTAACCTAAGTTCAGATTATGTTAGGTTGGTTTGCAAGCAATAGATAAGCAATTTGCGGGTTTGAGTTAAAAATCTGGTAAACTGTCTTCAAAATTATTTCTCAGCATTCATGCCTTGAGGAAACTTGCATATGTGGCCGGAATTGTAGCGGCTACTGTGGCTCATCATTTACTTTTTCACTCTCACATGTCCTATATTATTGTAACTTGGGGAAGTTCTGTAGAAGCTAATAAGATCTTATTGCTTTAGAAAAGAGCCACACATAAGTAGCAGAATTATGTCCTTTTTTTCAACATTTATCTACCATACTCTACTTTACGTGCACAAGCATATAGGGGACTTAAGGACTCGTAGTGATATTCATGGTCATAAGTCATAACAATAGAAATAAGGATCAATTAGATAGTCAGTACCTTACAAATTACCGCTAGCTTTCAGAAATATTGGCATGTATACATTAAAAAAGGGATTGGAGTTCTACGGATTGACAGTAGACAGTAAATGAATATTTGGACGATATGCTTTAGTACCTTTTTTCTTACATACATACATACATATAGTTACAATGCATATGTCTTCCGAAACGTGGGGACTGAGGTGTTTCAATCACGGCAGCTCTATTGTGTTGTGTTTTTTATTGTGAATGTTGTGTAGTTTCTTGTTAGGAATTACTATTGTAAAATTTCTTTTCTGTATTTAATGTTGTTTATTATCCTCATGTTGTTTGTAACATATTAACATCCCCTGATGTTTGTGCAACACTGGGGGAAAATATATCTATCTATCTAATAATATGTCAGATACAACACTAATTCAAAGAAATATTGAAAAAGTGCATCTAATTGACGTTACTATGTCCAACACCCATAATGTTCGGCAAAATATATAGAGAATACAATAAATTTATCCCTCTAGCAGATGGGATACAGAAACTATGGCATTAGAAACAAGTCTCAATTATACCAAATATAATTTGTAACATTTTTCTGCAAAAACCAGTTATTTCAAATATCTGTTCAATTATCAGAATACCAATACCAATATACTAATAATTATGATAATAATAATGTAACTTAAAGTTACATTTTTTTATTAAGTAAGGATTCATTACTAACATGCTTTTTTAGTAGTGATATAGGAATAATAATAAAAAAAGAAAATCTACTATGCGTTAAATTGTCTACTCGAAGTTGTCCACTTAGGATACTACTAGCCAACCTGCTCAAACGAAGTCAGTAGTACAGGCTGTCAAAAGAGTAGCCGGGCAGCCTGTTAAAACTAATAAACAGCACTCTGTATATTTGAGTGTCAGGGTGAGAAGCAAGCCACATTCTGGGTAGTAGTCGTCCTGAAAGTTATACATAACACATGGAAAAGTAAGAAACTCATAAATAGGAAAGTGTAATTGTAGTTTTGCGTTATAACTTTTGCGTGGTTTAAATATTGACCAGTGCTTAAAGGAAATGACTCTTGTTTAGGTGATCTACATCGCACAACGAGATTCAGGTGGCATAGAGAATTCCAAAGGGGAAATTTAACTGTAGAGGATGCTGAGAGGCCGGGAAGGGCACCAACGCCAGTTACGGAGGAAAACGTTACTACTGTGAGAAAAATGGTATACTGAACAGTGCCTGCCTAAAGTCATTGGATCTATGAAGAACCTGAGACTAAAGTCAAGAAGAGACACCTGGTTCCTCCATCACGATAATACTCCAGCTCGCAGTGCCAAAGCCTGCACCGAATATTTGACCACGAGAGGATTGAAACCTCTCGATCGCCTTCCCAACAGTCCAGATCTTGCTACCTGCGACTTTGCGCTGTTCCCGCATGTGAAAATGAAGTTACAGGTAGGCGGTTTTCCAGTGATGAGGACCTTCTGCGGGCTTGGGAAAACAAGTGTGCTTTACTCCCTAGTGAAACTTGGCAAAACTGGTTTAAAGATTGGTTTCAGAGGATGGAGAGGTGTATTGAGTGTAGAGGAAATTACTTTGAAAAAATTAAATATACAAAGCTATATTGCAAAACTTTCCTAGTACCCTTTGTACCATAAACAAATTAAGAACGAAGAAATACAGTAACTTATAAGAAATTCTTAATAATTGATGAAATTTTCGTTAACAATCGTCGTAATGCAGTGCAGCGCAAAGTTTTGTTTACATAAAAATAAGTAAAGCACTTATCGCATTGTAGTTCTTAAAATTATGTACTCTAGCCTTTTTCCGAATATCTATTCTTGATTATCAAATTTATAAATTAAAATTTATACTAGATTTTATTGATCTCACCTGGTATACGTAACTACTCTATTAAAATTAAATTACGTAGATAAATTAATAAAAGAATTAAAAAAGTGAAGAATATTCTTTATGAAATAATCAATGAAATCACATGAATTCACAAACAACAAAAAAAGGTTCTCCAAGACTTAAATTTTGAAGAAGTAATTAATTATTATATTCTATTACTCGTAATTATAATTTAGAAAAGGGAAACAATGAATATAAATCGAGATGAATCTAATGTGTGTACCTATGAATTATATTGAAATAAAATTTAATAAAAAAACTATTAGAAATAGGTTTTATGATTTAAACTTATCTTGTACAGAAACGCCATCGGAGACCTTGGTTCCGCCGCACGAGGAGAAGCTTATCACCTGCAGTATATTGAGTAAGTTTTATTTGAGTTTGACTCCTGTACAGCTATTTGGTGTCGCATAGTAGGCATTGATCGCTATCTTTCATAATAACTACTCTAACTTGGCACATATCCCGTGTACGAACCAGGACCAAGCTCATAAAAGACTCACAAATATGTTAGTGAACAAACACATTACATAGTAAACAAGTTAATTTCTGTTCAAGGCTTTATTAAAACCACCCAATTCTGGATTCCCTTATTCATTTATCTAGTTATACAATGTCTCTATATCTAATGGCTAGAGAATCTTCATAATATTTTATCATCCTGTTCTGTTTATCTTCTTCTTTGTCACTTCCATTTTCGCAGTCTGTAGCAAGATGAATGCATGCTTTCCTAATGGCTTTCTCCTCAATCATTTTTTTCTTCAACATTTTTTAATACTGTCTTTAGTTCTTTTCATTTTACATAAACGTTGCAAGTAGGTAAATGTGTTGCCAGAGTAAGTATTTAAAAATTTATTGTCGAATTCGTCTTTACTACTGTTTAATTCGAAGATTATTATTGTGTTCCTTTTGTTGTCGCATTCAGTTTAGAATTGTATGGGATTTTGGCCAGATCTGTAGGTATGTACCAGTACATGTTTACAGCTATAACTTGAGTACGCTTAATACAATTGCTCATAAAAATGTTTGTCATTTTCTCCACAATGTGTGTTTGAATAATATGAATATCACGTCTCTCTCGTTTTGAAAAGAAATAAAAAAATTATTTTTAGTAACATTTTGGTGTTTGAAAATATAAAACGCGTAAAAGGCGTAATCAATAGGATTCTTCGCTAATTAATTGTATAGGTGATTGGTTCGGTATATGTTAATACTTCAGAAGGAAAAGCAACGCAAAGTGCCATCTTAATTTATAATACGGCACGCTAACTATTGTAGTTAAACTTCAGAAATAAAGTAAAAATATCAAGGTGGAGTAATACTAGGTAACTATCCAAGAAAATTCTATAACTTTGAAAAGAACTGGAAAGAAAAATATTTTTCAGTAAGCCTGGAAATCAAAAAATTAATTGGTAATATTAGAAATATTAGTTTCATACTGAACTAGATTTAATACCAGGATTTGAAATGTGTGAAATTTATTTATTATATACGATAGAATTTGTACAACAAATAGTAATACGGCTGATGAAAATTTTGTTATTATTAATTATAAGAATGTTAAATAAAGTTAGGGGTAGAGCAAAATTGTATATGTTCATGGTTAAATACTTGGACATTAATTAAAGCAGCAGTAAATAATTATTTCAGAGACAAACGCGATGTGTATATGCGTATATATCCTAAGGATGAACCGTTTAAGTTGGCTTTCAGTTTGAAGATTTTATATCAAAATTCGTTACAAAATTAGCTTAAGTGATAAAATTACATAAGAAGCAACAGAAATTTATGCGCATTAGACATTTACTTACTAAATTTTTCAGGAGATGAACAAGTTTATGTGAGATCACGAACATCCCAAATATTAAAGGAAGTAATAAGGTTAATGCAAAATGCTGAGAATTTTAGAATAAGTTAAGTTGCAACTAAAGGAATACGTACAAGTTTTTTCAATAAAATAATCAAAAGAAAGCGATGTATAAAATATATGTAATAATATAATAATATGTATAAAATATTCACGTGAATATGTTAAAGGATACATCGCTTTCATTTTCTCCTACTGATATTCCAAATTTTCCCAAATCACATCAAAGCCATTAATAAATGAAATTTACTTCCGGAGCAAGTATTTGGAACATCAAAAAATGTTTGGAGACCAAATTAAACCTTAAAACAATTTCCAAGACCAACCTTAATGTCAGAAAGATCAATGGTTGTCAAATCAAAAAATTATAAAAGGGATAGGCCTAGCTTCTTCTGAGCAACGGATTCACATAGAGTGGCTTTTGAAGAACTACATAATCAAAAATTTTATCGGAAAAAAGCAATATTTAATGAAGAAATCGGAATGTGTTATGTTTCTATGCAAAGCACGCATGGAGAATTATGACCAAAAATAAGAATATAATACAGAGTCATCTAAAATCAATGAAGTAGATGAGGACAAAATTTTATAAATATATAAATATTATTTAGTAAATATTATCCGTAGTTAAAGAAAATTTAGAACTGAGAATATGAAAAGGTAAAATATTAATGACATACAATAACATACAAACATACCAGGTTTTTTCCGAACTGAATCGAAAGGATTTTTAAAAATCGTAATACTAAAGTTTTATACATTTTTGACGGTATTTTAGGACTACAAGTTAAATGTTGATGCAAAAAAAGAAGTTTTATAGAATATACGATGTCTATTCATTTTAAGGAATCAAAGTTTTTTTGTTTCCCTTTTTCAAAATTCCCGAAAAAGAAAAATATTGCCAGTAAATTATGCAAAGGATTTTCGAAGCAGTGGTAGAAATACAAAACTGGTTCTAAAATGAACAATCATTTGAAGTAGAGACCATTTATGGTGTAACGGATATATTTTCTATCTTAATATCTATCTCAATTTTATATACACAAACAAATTGATCCCGAAGAAACATTAATGAAACTGAATGGTATTGTATGTACAGAACATTCTAACATAGAAGAAAGAGCTAGAATACTTTCTCTTTGTATTTACTATATTCAGAGATCGAGAAGATTCCCATACACACACATAGCATTAGGAAATTTAAGAGATAACAACCATTCAAGTCAGAGCCTTACAGGATCACCCATATATATCGTAAATAAAAAACTAGACAAAAATATTAGGAAAACACAAATGGTAATTGATTGTAGAGATAAGATATTTTCGACAAATAAGGAAGGTGTCTATATTTCTCAACATTGCATAGATCTTGCTTCGATCGAAGATGGAGTTATCGAGCAGGCATATATTATGAATTTTTACGAATGCCGTTTGAATTGAAAAACGTACCAGCAATATTTCAACGCCAAACACAACAATTCACAAATCCTCTTACGAAATGTCTGAGAACAAAAAAGTTATAAAACATACATCGGAATTTATTGACCCGTTTGACAAATTTTATTATGCAATGACCATGCTAAAACATCCAGATTTTGAAAAGATTTTTGACGTAATTGTAGATGCACTAATTATGCCCTTGTACTACTATTATATCAGTACCTCTCGTGCAAGTATCAACTAACAGCTTTTGCATCATCGACATTGAATTCAGCGGAAGTAAAGTATGCAACCATCAAGAAGGCATGCAAGCAGTTTCGTATCTATTTACATTGCATTAAATTTGTAATAAAAAATAGACCATCGACTACTACAATGGCTGTTTTCTATTAAAGATTCAAATTCAAGATTAGCTCGTATGTAGTGGTACAAGACGGAGACTCACTTCCAGTAGAAAATTTAGATTAAAGTGAACCGAATGGTACATTGGAAGCATTATCAGAAAAACAACTACAACAATTGAAGAATGAAAATGCGAACATAATATATTCGTCAACTGGTAAAGTTGAGATATCCATACCGTATTGAGAGTTTCTAATTAAGATGAACATCAGATTGTAATAGATGCTACCAGAAGTATAGCTAAACCTATATTTAAATTGATAAACATATTTAATAAGAATAGAATGTGCGTCATATTGCCGCAACTTATGTAGTAACTGTTAAAGCTCTAAAAGAATGCTTATAGATAAAATCGGAAATTGTAATTTAATTTAAACATAAAAATATTGAGAGACATAATTAAAATAATACAAGAATCATTTACTTGATCTAAGATAGAAATATCGAATAAATCTGTTGAAAATGTCGAAAACGAGGATGATCAAATATAAAAAATAAAATACTATCACAAAAGAAAAGCGAAAAACTATATGTACATATATTAACAATTGTCCAATATGTCATCTAGAAAAACACAATAGGACATTCCAGAAACAAGCTTCATAAAAAGTTTTAGTTACAATTTGAATGCGCGGCACCAGTTAAACAGTATACTGTTTTTATACCATTTACTTAAATGAATTTGAATCTGCTCATTAATTCTAATGAGATATTAGAATTAACCAGCTCTTATTGTTCAGTGTAACATAATGTCGATGGTCAAATTGAAGAATTCTTGACATTTAATTAATCGGTTTCCTATGACCGTGATTGATGTTTCAGATACATCTAAATATCTATATTGCTGTAGATAGCTGGTAATATTAAATGATAAGGCAACTTTAATTATTTACAATAAATATGTAAATCGACAGAGCATGTTTGTATGTAGCATGCTTTAATGTTTACGGCCTTATACAATTTGACATTCAAATAGTGGTGTGGTTGTTTAAATAGAAAAACAGATTGTGTAATTAAAAATTTTTTATGTACATATATTACCGTATTTTCTTTAAATTCTTTTTGACATTTCAATTCTAATTTTATAAGAGAGAGATAATTATAAATTCATTCGATTATATATAGAGTGTGATTGTGACACTCCGTAATAACTGGACTTAAAGTTCGCGTATATGCGATATGCTATAGCATGACGTTTTAGCCCCATGTCTAATTCATAGTGGAGTATGGATAGCTCTCAGAATTTAAATATAATTCTATATTTGTAATTGCCGAAGGATAAAAGTCGATCTCGTATACATTACCTTTTTTCTTATATTGAAACCCGACAATAATATGACGTGGTAAATTTCGTGTTCCTCTTAATGTGCAATATATCACTTTTTGTTATACGCAACGACAATAACTCGTACAGCTTTCATTTTCTGAACGGCATGTCTATTTTTTTGTTTTCCTTAATAGTTTGAAGCAGTTTCAAACGGGTCTTATCATTTACAGTTATATGCGGCACATATCATTCAACCTTTTTAATTTCTAAAATTGCTCTTTTTGTACCACTCTTTAGAATATTTATATGGCAGTTGTCATCTGTTTCGCTGCTATTCAGTATTATTTCTTGGTGGAAGTACAAAAAACACAATCATAGTCATCTAGCAAATTAAAAGAATATTTGGTGTTAACATGAATTGAACTTATTTGTAGAAATTAAGAATTGTCAACATAGGTGACCATAGTTAATATCATTATACTTTTGACATCTATCATATTTGCATATTGTTTTTATTTTCCTATTAGTTTTTTTTTTAAATATTTCATTAGCTCGATCGGTGGTTTTAAAACTCCAACCGAATCAAAATATTTTATTACATCACTTTTGAAATACGCTATCCAATGTGTACCGGAGTCCGTTTCAGAATCTAAATTAACGACTGCGCATTTAGCAAGTCAGAGATCTTAGTACTTTACTTACTTTACTCAAGCTAGATGTTTGGGGTAAATTATCTCGCATAAAGATGTCTTGAAAATTTGGTATAACACTAGAGAATTTAGTAAGATCTCTGTCTATGAGAACTCTGTCGGGTAGTCGTTCTAATAGTTTTTTGGATACGGTTTCAAGCACAAGTCTTATATTTTTCGATATGGTTTCAGTTATACACTGGCACCTATTTTGTTTCCCAATGCAATGGCCTCCAGAGTTTTATTATGTCTTTTGTTTTCTTCATATATTGTTAAGCTCTCTTCGTTTTATTGACTGCTCGAGCAATACCTGCAGCCCATCATGCAAGACTGCCCACTGCATCCAAACCAGCGAAAAATGATATAAGGGGTAAAATTTCTCCTGTTTTCAGTAATGGCATTACTATAGGTATAAATATACTTCTTAAATAATACAGCCTTAGTAAATGATTGTTTCGTTTCCATCTAACTCTGCTTCAAACCCATTTCTAATTTACATTTAGTCTACATAGCGTTTGTGATTACCCACGGCGCAACTTTTTCACCTATCGAAACGTCCTTAGTTGTCACCCGAGACCAGGTTGTTTCTTTCAAAATACGATCTGCTTTATATCTGCCTGAATATCTTTATAATTTTGGTAGGCGATATCGTGGGCTTTTCAAGCTCTATTTAAAGGATTTATTTCAGAATATCCTTGATTTAATCTCTCTCTTAATTTAGTTTCTGGGCCACAGAATTTATATTCGCCAGAAATATGTACAAAGGGTACTAGGAAAGTTTTGCAACAATGAATCGTAGGAAACTGCTTGTTGCTGCATGTTGAGACATGTTCATACGTGTATAGTAGAAGCCGCGCCATGTGGATTTTTGCGGGGCAAAAAATTCAAAAACGAAGAGGATATCAGACAAACACTAGTTCAATTGTTCACCCCTAGGGATAAGGAAGTTTTTGAAAATGGGATATACAATTTTCCATCGCGCTGGCAAGAAGTTATAAGTAAAGATAGGAATTATATTATTCAATAAAGTTTATTCAAGGTATGAAAAATTTATAATTTTGTTTTCGTATTTCGTATGTCTCACAATGTATGTGCTTTTAATATCACAACATACGTCGGCGATAGCCTAGACTACTGGAGATGGTGTCTAAATATATGTACCCGCTTTAATAATAATAAATATAATTTTATAATTTCAAATATAAAACACATATTTAAAGTAAAATTTTATAAACATCTCAACGAATATAATTATGGTGCGAACTCACGACGTATTGTTGTAATTTTAGCAACTCTGTTTTAGGCTTCAATACCGAGCTTTTTCGCTATTTTTCTTTCCGCTGTCTTCTATAAAATTTTCCATGTTAAATTATATTCAGTCCTTTCATCGCTAACAATGTATACGCCAACCAAAATATTGTGTTAATATAAAAAAATAATAATAATAATGAGAACATTATCTCTTACAACAGCCAGTATGTTAATATTAATTGCCTGCTTAAATTATTGCATGTATTATATATATATTACTTGTCGTTACTACTATGCAAATACGAAAGAGATTTTTCGATATGGATACTATAATAATAGAAATATATTTACGTTGCATCGTTAAATTCATTCATTTACAAAGTTTTTAATCAAAGTTAACTATATATGGTTACTTTTTGATACTTCCCTCTTCTTTTGTCTTAGTTATTAGTTTATCATTACGTAGTTTTATTTTCGGAACAATTATCAGATAATGAAAAGTTAAATCATATGCTTTTTTCTATTCTTGATTAACATGTTCTATTTAAATGTTTTAATATTATTAATTACTGTATGTGGAAAACATCTTGTTAACATAATAAAAAATATACCAGTTCATACAAACATTAAGTAAACAATAAATCTGTGTAAGTTGATTTTCATTATTAAGAAATTTGTTATTGCACAACAGTGACGAAAATACAGTTGTGTTAAAATAATCGACCCTTTTCCGTCTAATTGCCATTGTGGGCCATAGATTACAGCAATAATGGCGCTCACTAGGCGTTCAACTAAAGCGTTGAATAAATCACCACGCTTGTTGAATATTATAGCACAAAGATGCGTGTGAGCTGGTGTATGTATTTCTGCATGTGTGTGGGTTTTTGCGAACCTACCATATCCTATCCTAGAAAGGCGGATAAATCTCGACTGTCATTGCCACTAAAGTTGGACACATTTTATGGACCTATCAATATACATTCGTTACAGTGTCCTGACCACAAGTTAGTTTTATATACCGACTACTATGTACCTAAATCATAAGATTATTTAACACATATTTATTTATTTACTTTTTATATTTAATTGTTTGTTTTATTTGTGATTTTCCTTATTTTAATGTTTTTGTTGTTTTAAAAATATTCAAAAATTATGTTAATTACACATATAACTTCTTTATACGTATTTATTTTTATTGCTATTATTTTCTTTTTGCATTTTTTTGCATTGAGTTTCGCTTCTGCATGTAATAAAGCTTAATGATTCATTATTATTAAAGTAGCGAATGTAAGGCGCACATCGCTGCATCCTGGAAAAATATATGTTTTTATTTTTAGTTGAATAATAAAATGTTACTTTTTGCGAAAAACACATTCTGTGCAAATTTGGTCGAAATCATGATGTTAGAGGAAACTTACATCAAATGTATTGTTGTACTGACAGGACATGTCCAATTGATATGAAATGTTACATTTCCCATTTTTTCACCCAAAATAAATTTTTATTCAAATTCGGTCAATATCAATGCAAAATTTACCATAGTCGCTGTGAAAAACATTTGAAAATTTGCAATTTATGGTGGCAAAAGTCAAAATTCATTGTATAGATAGGTGTAATAGGTAATATATGTATGTAATAGGATATGAAAGCGCCTTTTAGCTAATTGAAATGTAGTTAAAATTTCATGAAGATCGGTCAACCGGTGTAAGCCTATTCCGAACATACATACCAATATATTATTATATTTATTTTATTTTTGATGTTTGTTAAATTATTATATTACTATTAGATTGGATTAACACTTACTTTATTTGAATATATTTTTAAATAGCTTAATTATTTTTCTTTACTCTTTTTCGAGGGTTTAGGTCCTGTACCACTTTGACAAAGTATTAATTGAGACGAATATCAACAAATCACAAATAAATTTTACATATGTTTTACTTCTATATTCAAACTTTGTATCTATTTTTTAGTGATTTAATAAAGCTATTAATTTCCTATCTAAAAGAATAAAAATTATTTTTTTTATACTTTGGATTTTTTATATTTTTACTATTATCTTAAAATTATTGAACTTGTTTAAATAAAATATTTTCAATTTTTAAATAAACTGTATATTGTAAATCAAAATAAATTAAAATCTTATATAATTAATAATTAGCACAATTCTTATTATTTACTGCCACACTTTAATAATAGAAAAAGTAAAATCTCACTTAAAAATATACATTTTAGTAACTAACTCCTTTTTAATTCTTTAAAAATTTCAAATCGATTTATCTATTATTTTTATGAACATTATAAGTATTTTTTATTTTTTTACATGACTGTTTACTTTTAATGTATACCTTTTATTTTAGATCTCAATACGTATTTACTTATAATCGAATTTGTAAATTTTAATTACATGTCTTATTTATAACAACGAGTAATTTTTTCTGTACAATAGGATATTTAATAATAAACGGAGAGCTGTAATTTCTTATTTTTCTTATAAATGGTTAGTAAATTAAATTAATTATGAATCATTAAATTCCATTTATATTCTAATTTACTTTTTCTTTTATATTTATAAAATATACAATCTAACACCTAAATATTCAAAATTACATGTATCAATATTACTTTATTTTTTTTCATCATAAATCTTACTTTTCATATTATTACTTATAACAATAATATTTCTTTGAAATCTTTGCATTATGCAGGCTCCTCACTATTTCCTACTTTACATATAATGTTATCTATTACTATCTTATCCTTTTAATTACTTTATTTCAATTATACATTTTATCTTTATAAACCCATTATAAATACATAAATGTTCGATATCTTATTTTGACGCAACAATGAATAGTAGGAAGCTGCTTGTTGCTGCATGTTGAGACATGTTCATACGTGCATAGTAGCCGCCGTGCCATGTCGATGGGCTCAGTTACTCATTAGTGCAAAGTGCTTACGATTTTTATAAGACACATATAAAATAAAATTAGTAGAGATGAGCCGACAGTTTACTATAGATCGTGAAGAAAACGAAGTTCTCAAGAAGGAAGTCATGAATGTGAAGAAGACCAGTTTTAACTGATAAAGTCGCTCTTCTACTTCTAGTCGATCTTCTTATCTGAACTGTTCTTGTTTTTCAGACAGGATATCAACTTACTTTGCCTCTTGCAATCGTTGTTTCAATTCTTCCAATTCCTTTGCTTGTTCTTCTCATCGAGCCTCATACAAATATTTGCCAGCAATTTTCAAAATTTTTACCACATCAGTTTTCAAATCCAAAATTATAGCTTCTCTCATTGCCATATCTTCTATGAAAGTCTTTGGCTCAGAAGATTATCGAGTTACATAATTTAATTTCCTCACAGAACAAACAGAATAAGAAAAGTCAGTATGCATACGAAATTATGGCGTACTGAATTCAGGAAGACCAACATAAGCCAAATCCAGCTCGAAGTAATCGACACGACTTCGCGAAGGAGGCTTATAATGATTTATAAGATGCCTTTTCAGTTTTAACTTGAGGCATTCGTCCTCTAGCTCTACAATATTATGCACAGTAGGTAATTATATGGTATAAAATGGGGTCAATTTACGTATGGGAAAATTCGATTGCATGTCCTCCGACAACTGACCATTCACTGAATCATTCGGAGTTTGGGTTCGGCGTTGAATATCTTCGAAAAGTAGTAACTTATAATTACGAGTTTCGAAATGTTTAATGAGTAACTCACGTCCAATTACAATACCTGTGGCGAAATGCACGAAACTACAACAACGTTCTACCTTCAAGTACTTGACAGCAGCCTTAATAATTGCGACTCAGAAACAGCATGCGCAACACAAAGTTCGTCTACACGCTCTACAAAATCATGAACGGATACACGGTGGTCGCCACTGAATTTAAATTGCCATTCCTGGACTGGTTGTGCTTGAGAATGGTACGAATAAGACAGTAGAGTCAAAGTGAGATATTAATTAAATTAATCAAAAACAACTGTTACCCAAATAAAAAAATACCCCTACGTTGTACGCGTTAAATTGTAACGTCCGGTTCTGTGCTTAGTAGGACTATACATAAACGTCCATATCCTTACTTTACCAACGATCCCTTCACTTGACTTTCATGATGTTAAACTAGTTCAAAATTAAATTCGGAGGGTGAAGGGGGGATTTCCGTTAATAAAATGTATAAGGTGCCACAATATTGTTACTCTGAAAGCCCCTATGCCAATATTGAAACAATAATGGATCAAAAAAAAATACGTTCGCTATTCTGTTAACTAAAATCCTGAGTTATTGTATGTTCATAACTTTTGACTTACATGGTATAGAGAATAAAGGAACTGCTTTCCTTATTGTTATTATATCTAAATAAAATATGAGAAAATAATCCCTCCTATACGTATAGTTGGTTCAAACAAAATAATAGCACGGTAAATGTGCCCTCTAATGGACACTTTCCAAAACAACAGCAGATCAGGAACAAAATAATTGCAATACATGCACGGAATAATAAAGTTCAGCTTATAACTGAATTAATAGTTACTTAAATAATTAATGAAATGACTGAAGTTTGACTGGTAAAAACAAGAAAATGTTTAAGTGAATTAAAAGAAAAGTTATAGCAATTCGCTGAATGTAATCTAATTAAGTGCTAAGAGCGAAAAATTGTATAATACTGATATGTTTAATTAGAAGGCCCTCAATTAATAAAGCAGAAGCTAAAAAATTAACGAAGATCCTTTTAAATAACCGATGCTATGTATCTAGTAAAAATTGGTTATAGGTATTAATTCCACTGACTATATGAACTAATGGTTACTTAAATACCTTCTGTTAGTAAGCTTCTCAATTAAATTATTTCTGGGGCTTAGATAATTCTACACAGCATCTACAAGGTCTTAAATGATCTCATAACTGAACGATTAAGCGATTAATATTGACGATGTGGTGCATTGCCAATATTAAATATAATAGAGGATAGGTTTTTAGTGTAGAATATAGGCCGAGAAAACCAATAGAAGGGTATTTCAAAAAGAATATACGTATTTCGAATGCACATATTTATTAAATTTTAAGACATACGAATATGAAACTTTTCACACATATTTACGAACCTCTCAAGTTCAGATTACAGATGTTCAATATGGCCTCCATCAGTGACACGAACCATATCACACCGATACTCAAATTTCTACCATACTCGGGCAAGCATGTCCTTCGCCACTGATATTATGGCAGTACGGATTTGGTTCTTCAATTTTTCCAGGTTCTGTGGGAGTGATGGTACATAAACGTTGTCTTTAACGAAAGTCCATAGGAAGAAGCCACAGGGCGTCAAATACGGTTACCGTGAGACATGCTAAGTCGCTAGCTCCTTGACGACCAATCTAACGGTTCGGTTAGAGTTTCATTCTGATATTCAAGCACTTGGCGACTCCATGGGAAAGAAAATGAAATAGCTTTATAAGGTATGGCACATATTGATGATGTGTTAACCCAAGAGTTTAACGATTTATAACACAATATAACCAAGATTTTATGGTCTACCTAAAATGCAAGCCGAAATTGTCTTTATGTTTGCACAGTCATCAATGACATCTAAATTAACCAAATATATTGCCGATATACAATACTTACTAATACATACAATACAGATAATATTTATTACATTACAGATACGTTTCATTTTTACGAATTGATTAATACAGTAGTAGTGTACTCAAATACAATTTAGGTCAAGATAGGATACTATTCCTCGCTTCTTGGATCATCAGGTCCAATTCGAATAACACCCTAATTACTGATTAGGATACTAAACTTAGGGTCTCAGAGAGATATATACAGTATAGTTCCTGTCATGCTATCAAAACTAAAATCAATGTAATTTTAGAATTGAGAAGGAGGGTGGACGGTATTTTCCACCCGTCGATAATCGACAGTAGTCTATAAAAACTGATACATTCTCATACGAAGCATTTATCTATTACCTCTTGTGACGATTGCCCCGTCACACACCAATCTTTTCACAAACTATTTTCCCAGATCTTACATAACTATAATGAATTTGCGGACACTTTCTAGTCCTTCCTATACATCAAGAGCCTCATTCTCACTATATAAAGAGGCATAATCCGAATATTTTCGTAACTAATAGCAATCTGATATCATTAAAAGGTATTTATACTTGTGTTATTTTTACTCGAACATGTTTGAAATTTCTGTAAGATGTTCATTATGACGTTGGTGTTCTCTGTGGGTGGATTATTTGGTTGTCGGAAGTTGATGGTCAGGCGTTTAGAGAATTCAGTAATCTTGAGATAAATCCGCAAAGCTTCCATTGTACTTAATCTAGTCAATAACTTTTGCAATGTATATTTCATTTTAAGTTTTAGATTTGAACATGTTTGTTTGTGATAAGTAATGAAGTAATTCATTAGCGGATCCTCTTTTGTGCCAATGATGCAGTTTCTATACGCAATTTATTGAAATGGTATGAATAAAAACTTCTTGTAACATTTTGTATCACAGGCTATAACAAATTCGATATCTAGGAGAAGGTTAAATAATAAACCGAAAGCTTAATCAAATTTAACAGGAGTTTCATTATAAGGCCCAGTTGACTCCAAATCCACGAAACTAATTCGTTTATCTAATTAATTAGTCGCGATTATAGAATATATATATAACCATGCTCAAATGTATTAGACACCTTACGAATTTATGTACATACATATTGTATATAGTTTATATAGTTTAGTCAAAAGAGAGGTGAGGAAAATAAAACTGTTGTGAAAATTATGTACAAAGTGTTATTTAGTAATATAGTACAATTTATCAATATTTTGTCGCTCCGCCCTTGGCCTTAATGACAGCTCGCACTCGTCAAGGCATACTTGCTACTAAATTGTAACACTCTGCCGGTGGTATTGCAGCCCATATTTCGCGAATTTTTGTTGATAATTCTGCTTTTGATAGGCATTTATGTTCCGTGATCTTAGTTTTTAAGATACGCCACAAATTTTCAATGGGCTACAAACCGGGACTTTGTGACGGCCAATCCAATACCTCCACTGTATTTTCCTCGAACCAACGCATTACAGCTCCCGATTTGTGGCAGGGCGCATTATTTTGCTGAAAAATGTATTGTGGAATATTCTGGTCGAATAGTTTTATCACAGACGGTTCTAATACTTCCTCCAACATGGCTAAATAGCGTTGGCTATTCATCCGTCCATCGCACAGGTACACTTCTCCAACACCGTATGCAGACATACAACCCCAAACCATGATACTACCACCTCCAAATTTTACTGTGTGAATGATACATTGTGGTTCATAAGCTTCCCCTTGCCTACGCCGAACGTAGCGTCCAGCGTCCCACGTAGTCCCCAAAGTTGCCAGCCAAAGAAGAAAGTTAGCACTTAGACAGGATTAATTTTGTTTAATGTTACATGTAGACTGAATTGCATACAACGATAAGAATATTAGTCATGAAGATGTACTTACATACCTCGATATTCGATTCATCAGACCAAAGAATTTTCGACCACTTCTCGATTGTCCAATTTTCATGTTGTTTGGCCCATAAATACCGCTTCTTTTTATGAGCGTCAGTTAAGAGCGGTTTACGTCGCGCTTTACACCCTCGTAAACCAGCACGCTGGAGACGCCTTCTCACTGTTTGCGCAGAAACTGTTACGCGATAACGCTGTTTCAGCTCACGGACGAGCTGTTTCGACGATTTTTTCCTATCACTGAGAGCCAGTCT
The DNA here is from genome assembly GCA_031893035.1 of Dermolepida albohirtum. Lineage (NCBI taxonomy): Eukaryota > Metazoa > Arthropoda > Insecta > Coleoptera > Scarabaeidae > Dermolepida > Dermolepida albohirtum. The sequence continues at coordinate 31,326 of JAVIWB010001565.1, read as the reverse complement.
TTGTAAAATTCTGTCTTCTCTAATCGTGGTACAGGGTTTTCTGCCACTTTTTGCTCTGTTAACAAACGACCCACTCTCCTGATAGCGACTAATGGTTATACGGACTGCACATCGCGAACATTTTTTTTTGCAATTGCAGCTATTGATAACATCTGGGAATGCAGTAGCACTATTTGGGCGCGTTCCTTTACCGACAACTCGCGTTTTTTAGGCATTTTTCTTCAACAAATAACTGACACAACGTGAAAAAATAGGATAATCTAATTGATCTCTATCACAAACTCACAAACGCACGTTGCTCACACACTGCTAGAATGACACTAAATTTCTAAAATCCACAATTTCCCCTTTCCAGCTATTCTTTTCAATAGGGGATTAACTAGGGTATTCAAAAACGCATTTCTGTAAATACCATTAACTATTTTTACGGTTAATTTCCGTCAGACTTGGATAATACCGAGAATAAGGGTTTTTACCTGGGGTGTCTAATACATCTGAGCATGGTTGTATATATATATATATATATATATATATATACATACATGTATGTGTGTGTATGTATGTATGTTTACAATCCGAGCTTGTATGGGTTGAGTGAAAGGTTTCGCAACGTTAGGCTGTGGAAGCGCGAAAAATCTATGCCATAATAATAATTTCCTCAGCGAAGAAAAATATTGTACAAATAAATAAGTAATTCTACGGTCACATATTTTAAAATATTATGAACACCCTCTTAACTGGCGACTATGTTGATTTTATACCGTTTTAGAATTCTCCATCTTAGATAGTTACCGTTTGTTATCATGCTGCATATGTATTTCTTATTGCACTGTTAACGTTACGAAGTACAGAGTATATATTATTTATATTTATTTCCAACGTTACATTTGGTTAAGTACCATATTGAATATACGTTATTTTAAAAGCTACTGTATTAAATAATCTCCATATTTGTTATCTTATGTAGCAATCACGTTATTTTTTTACAGCGATAAGCATAGCCGATAACAAATGCTGAAATGCATTTGACGAAATATAAAGGGCATTAGCGGAAATTATACATTAATACACAAAAATATACCTATGTATTACCTGATGCTATTGTTAGTTTAATTTTTCGCACCATAAATTTTAGCGCCGTTCTTAAATTAATAAGTTCAACTGAAAGTTTCACTATTGTGTAGCCCTATCCATTTCTGAAGTTGTAACTGCCGTTCCAATTCGATTGTACGCGAGAAAAGTCTTAGTAACATTTTTTGAGTTAAAACTTGTGTCTGTGTCTGAAAAATCTCCAAATAATTCTATCTTGCTGAAACGTGAAAGGGTACTCAGGATAAAAAAGCGCAGTCCAAATGGTGACAATTTAGGAAAACCCCTTAACACCATTTCCAGAACCACCATTTTATCTGTAATCATTCTAAAAGCGAGTTCGTAAAGTAATTTCTCTCATTCAAACCGGTTTACTTCGATTTTCCTTTCCATACTGGCTAAAGACATCTAACAAATTAATTTAAAATATCAAAATCCAAAATAATCCAAAGTCCCAAAAATAGGTAAAGATCGACTAACTTAAAATATCCAGAACTGGGAAAAAATAGATGAAGAACCAGGTAAAACAAGGAAACGACTAATTTCCTCAAAAGGTATAAAGGGTATGAAACCAACGAATATGATCAGCCCTCAAACGAAACTTGGAAATTTTAAAGTACCAAATAATCTATATATATAAAATCTTCTTAATCATTGAACCAATAACGATAACTACTCTTAGCAAACGAAAAGAAATTAATAATAACATTAGTGTAGATAATAAATCACTAATTGTATTGCTTACCTTATAGAATTCTTAGTGGCTGTAACTACCCATTATAACTCAGATAGTTATGGATCTTATAGAAGGTGTCACAGCACTGATTCCCCTAGAAGTTTTATACCAATACTGAAGCACTATTACAAGGTTTCAGGTAATTCGAAAGCCACAATTATAGTAACAAATAAGACAAAACAGAAAAAGCAATTGGTTAAGATAATCTACCAATTTAATCAAACTACTAAGCGCAATAACTGAAACATCAATAGCAGCAACATGATTTTAATTTGATGATAATATATGTCAAATTAGGCATTACATTCTCTGCTAAATTAAAAAAACAATACTGTTTCAATAAGTACAGAACAAATAAAATTCAATATGTAGTAAATATATTAAGATATTAAGATAACACATTTGACCTGTACGTCACTGAGTACGTACTCAGTTCACAACAGACTCATTTGCATGTTGATTATTATAAAATATTGCCACATAATAAGTATATCCAAAATGTTTGGACTGTATGTTAGCAAATTATGTACAATAGAAGAATTATATTATAGTCACTAAGAAGAAAGAATAAATAAAATAATTGACGGTCTGTAAATTGAAGAACTAAGGAATAAGGTAGTTAGCCAATGATTACTGTCCAACTACTAATTATATTTGTATACACTAAATAATTAAGCACCTATCTAAGGATGAAATAATTACGTCCAATCTATTGAATGTGTATGAATATCAAACAATTATAGCACCTGTCTACCTGAATGGATAGCTATGTTAGCGCTATTGTATGTATATTAGTAACGAGCAATTATAGCAACTGCCTAATACGAGACGACTTCTAAGGAAATGATTATAAAAATCCATAATATTATTACGCAAGATCGACGACTCAAAGTGAGAGAGATAGCACACATGGTAAACATTTCAACAGAACGCGTACACCACATTTTAACGAAAGAATTGGGCCTTTCCAGGACTTTGGCAAGATGGGTGCCGCGATTGCTTACGACTGATCAAAAGTTCACTCGTTTGCGCATTTCCAATGAGTGTTTGGACCTTTATAAGCGGAATCCGGTTGATTTTTGTAGGCGATTTGTTACTTGCGATGAAACTTGGATACACTACAGTACACCCGAAACTAAACAACAGTCGAAACAATGGTTAGAACGTGGATCTTTCTGCACCTCCAAAGAAAGCGAAAACCACTTGATCGGCAAACAAGGTGATGGCATCAATTTTTTTGGATTCGAAGGGCACATTGCTCATTGATTACCTTCAGAAAAGTTCCACAATAAACGGACAATATTATGAGGAACTTCCACAAAAATTAAATGTGGAGATTCGTGCTAAACGGCCAGGAATGGCAAAGAAAAAGATTCTGTTTCACCAAGACAACGCTACCTCACATACCAGCACAGTTGCGTTGTCCAAAATCCACGAGTTGCATTTCCAATTAGTACCTGCGCCTTATTCGCCGGATCTAGCCTCTTTCGATTTCCACCTTTTTCCAAAATTGAAAACAGCACTAAGTGGAAGGAAATTTTCGTCTAACGACGAGCTTATCGTCTTCGTAAATGAGTATTTTGCAAGCCTTCTGGAATCGCATTTTAGAGATGGCATAAGGGCATTGGAGCACCGTTGGAATAAATGTATTGCTCTTTTAGGAGAATATATTGAAAAATAAAAATTATTTTGTATTTAAAAAATTCGTTTTTCTTTTCCATTCTCACTACTTGTCAAACTACCCTCGTATGCGAACAACTACGTTAAGACTGCTTAAAATATATAAGTATAAAACAATTATCACAGCTCTCTGAGCGAATGTTTACGTTAAATCTATAGAATGTATATATGGTAAACTATAAAACATTGTAGCAAATCTTTAGTAAGTAAAGTTAAAGCTATGGTAACGTCTATACTTATTAGTCCTTCAATTCCTGATGATTTAACAAACAAAATAATCCTCGCCTACCTCGACTAAGCAGGGGTTGTGGTAAAATACCAGGTTTAGTCTCTGGTAGACTGCTTTACAATTGTATTTGCACTAATTTTCCGGTCTTATGAAACGTGATCAACACAGAAGGAAAAATGCTTACGACATAAATAAGGACACTAAAGTGATGTACATAAATGGAAAAACCAAAAAACCAATTAATCAAATAAAATATAGTGATCTCACACCTTGAGTAGATGGACATTCTGTCCCACAAGGTCGTGTATTTATCGACCGTGTTTACTACAAAATATAAAATCTTTAGTAAGTAAAGTTAAAGCTATGGTAACGTCTATACTTGTTAGTCCTTCAATTCCTGACGATTTAACAAACAAAATAATCCTCGCCTACCTCGACTAAGCAGGGGTTGTGGTAAAATACCAGGTTTAGTCTCTGGTAGACTGCTTTACAATTGTATTTGCACTATTTTTCCGGTCTTATGAAACGTGATCAACACAGAAGGAAAATGCTTACGACATAAATAAGGACACTAAAGTGATGCACATAAATGGAAAAACCAAAAAACCAATTAATCAAATAAAATATAGTGATCTCACACCTTGAGTAGATGGACATTCTGTCCCACAAGGTCGTGTATTTATCGACCGTGTTTACTACAAAATATATCTCAAGTCGGCATTCTTCCAAGATTTAGTCAAAAGAAATCTTTTTCTCTTAAGAACAACGCATAGTTCAGTATCGAATCTCAATTTTACTTTCGACTTTTACTTAACTTTACTGTCTGAAGTTAAATACATGAAAAGAGGAAGAAGGAATAAAAAAGGAAAGAGAAAATCGTGTAAATTACGAGTTTCTTATTTAAGCAATTTATTACTGTCAGCAAAATAGATTATCTTAACCAATTGCTTTTTCTGTTTTCTTTTTTTTTAATTTTGTTTTAATTAATAGAATTTAATTAATCAAATCGTTTGATTATTGTTCTTATATTGATTAGTTATTCCCAGTGGTTTTGTAATTATTTGTCCTAATAAACGCGTTCACACGGCAAATGCAAGATTGTTTCCGTGTTCAACCTCTCTTACAGACTACGTTTGTGTCAGTTAACAAGTTCTTCGTTCACATTATTAGAAGTTCAACTTTAGGAGGGAAATTTAGGAAAAATTTAGGAAGGAACGGTTATTACAGTTCCTGCAAGGAATACGTTGGTAAATATAGGCAGAATGATTTATTTATAGTCTTTATGGAAGTCGATAAAAAAAGCTCGATACGAGGTCGAAAAATTCAGATTGGATAAATCTTGCCATTTTACTGAAAAAACGACCGAAATACTGTTAATTAACCCTAAAAATCAAGTAAACGGTGTTTTTCCTACCTGCCACTTTTTTAGTAATTTATTGTCGAATAGACAGAGTCATTAGGTATGTGAAGGTCTTACACCCATCTGATTAAGAAGACAGGTCTTGATCTCTGCGCTTAAGGGTTACAAAATAATTGAACCGAATTCGTCGAGGTTATTGATGTAGTAAAACTAGGGATGGAAGACGTTCGTACATATTATTATTTTTATATTAGTTTATTATTAATGTTATTTGATTATTAAGACTGCGGTATTAACGGCTGAGTTTATAGGTTACTGTACCAGTTAGGGGATTATTTAAGACCAATTAGATCCCGCTCCATGTTTTCTAACCCCAGTAAAAATTTAAAACCAACGAAATTAACAGAAGGTATATATATATATATATATATATATATATATATATAGAATTTATAGCTATAACCAAATATTGACCTCGATAGATAGCCTTTGTCATCAAAAAATTATCTTCATTAATCTATTACCTTCAACTTTGTTAATTAAGGGCCACGTAGCCTAGAATAAGAGAATTTGTGAAAGGTGGGCCGTAATAAAATAATTCCAATAATCTACAAATTACGAAATCAGAAATACAATTGAATTTGTTAAAAATATGAAAATCGCACAATTATATTATTTTCTAAAATTGTAATAGTGTTACAACGATGTACATCAAATATAGACAGAGGATGAAATAAATCCGTAACTGTGTATTGTTTAAAGAAACTCCTCAAGTTATTGTGTGTTTTGAATTTAGAATATTTTAATGTAAAAGATTTGAATGTAGAATATGTTCGTAGACCTTAAATGTACGTACAATATATGTACAATATTAAATAATATTTGTAATGATTATCGGAAAATTTTTGTGAATGGTTATCAAAATAGTGATTTTTTTGAAAAATATTGTCAATTTAGATATTATATACCTTGAATATGTTAACGATGTATGTACCTAATTTAATTAAGAATAATTCAAAATGTTTCTATCATGATCGACCTACTAGTGCTTTTTCAGAAAACTTCATTCACAAAATATCAGTTCATAAGTAATATGTAGAAGTATTTAGATTAGATTGTTAAATTACATATCTATTTTTACGTGTACATTTTATATAATATTATTATGTATAATAATATACATTATGTACATAAAGTTTTAAGAAATAAATATACTATTCTAATAGTACAAGAGATATTTTTAATATAGGACTTCTGAAAAGGTCTGAAGCTGACAGTGCAGGGAAGGTTACTCTCACCAATGTAAATAGCAGCGAAGCTAAGATGCCTATATGCTTTGGCTACAGACACCGACAGGTAGCATGTCTGGGCCCAGACAAAATTACGGAAGACCTCCGCATTAATTGGGGAGTGAAAGGCCACAGTTCGAACCCAAAGATTTTGGGAACGCCAAGAGGAACCTAAAGAATGCCATCTACAGGAGCAGGAAGCTTAAATGCGAAGAGAGGCGACAGGATGTAAACAGCAATCCCTGGTACCCGTGGTACAAGGTCGCCATGTGAAAACTGGCCGTTCTCGGGACCGGATGTGGAATGTCATCGAAGCGCTGTTTCTTACCCACCTAGAAAGGACGGAAAAAATGAAAGACGGGGTTCGAGCGACATACAGTATTTAGCGAAAAGCAGTTGTCAGGAGCGGCGAACTCGCTGCAGAACACAAAGATGCTTGGACTAGACGGAATACCGATGAAGACCTTCAAGACGGACCTACTTTTGAACATGTACAATCACTACCTAGCAGAAGGAGTCTTCTGCAGTAGATGGAAAGTTCAAGAACATTTGTTGATAGGCAACGGAAAAGGTACTTTGGCCACGGCTTCGATATGCCGATTATTGTGTATGACACGGTTAGCAAACTCTTAGAAAAGTTGCTAAAACCTCTACTAGAGAAAAACATTGACTATGATAGGGGCTTCTTCGACAAATTGAAATCCGACTTGAGAAAACTACTCTTCACTATTGGCACGATAACACGGGTGGCAGACACTTTCAAGACCGCTCAACGAGGGGACCATTACTCAAGGTCCCTGATTTTGCTGGTAACGTTGTACAAGAGCACCTTCATTAAAGAGAGGTGGGATGCGATGTTGAATGTCTTAGACAGCAAATTCAACACACCAGCGTACTTACTTGGGAAGGTACACAACTACCTTAACGATAAGAAGCTATTTACGAGACCGACGGTGGTCTCTGGGTGAAGAAGGTAACAACTCGAGCAGTGCAGACTTCATCCCCTACATGTAGAATGTTTCATATCATGGGTGCTTTCGAATGGAACAGTCGCCAAATACTAAAACGCTCTTATAATGATATACAGACGACAATTATCGTTGTACGGGACTAGAGGAATGCACGGGGATTGTTCAACCAAGTCATGCGAAGAGTGACTTCATAGGTGGACAAACGTGACCTAATCCTGATACCAGAAAAGATAGTTGACTTTCTACTGACCAGAAAGAAAATAACCAGGGAGAATAAGAATTGCGGTGGAACAGCAAAATGACTTTTTACAGTTTTATGGCCAATGCGGGAAGACCAATAGCAAGTAAACGTTGCCTCTGATAACCGTCATCCAATCCTTACTACTGTATGGATACGAAATTTGGTCAATGCTTTGCAGCAGAAGTACAAGAAACGAATGGCTGCAGTACATAGGCGGAGAGCTCTGAGGATCTGAAGCTCGTACAGTTTCCGAACCGGCGGCGTTTGCGATTGCTGTGTCCATAGGACTATTGACTCAGGAGTCTACGAGACTCGAAAAGAGGTTGGAGCTAGATAAGACGGAGGCTAAAACGCTCACCTTACAAAAGTGGTAAGAAAGCTGGCGAAACGAAACTAGAAACCGGTAGACGGGGAGACTGATCCGCATCATCACGGAGTGGGTGGACCGGAACTGTAATGGGACAAACGACTACGTCACCTAGTCGCTCGTTAAGCACGGATATTTCAACGCACCTAGACAAAATGTATAAAGTGGAAAACATGGTTTACCAGTACCAGGATTCTACAGAAGACAACGCCTATCACACGTTCTTCTAGAACGAGAGGTGGATCGAAGACAGAGATGTACTATAAGAGGAAGTAGACCCTTTGACGTCGGCCAACGTTAGGGAAATAATGCTCTTTGAAAACGAGCGCTGGCAGAGATTTCCCGAAATTCATCTATAGGTTGCTGAGGACGAAGTGTGAGCTCCAGCAACGGCGACAGCCAATCAAGACTAATTACAATGTGCCAAGTAATGCGAATTGCGGTTCTGGAATAAATGTTAATCTAACATAGTTAGGTTTTTAGTGGGTGCGACCTTACACATTGGAGACTCGTTCCTGATGATGTGGTTAGGTATTTTTCTTCGCTGAGGAAATTATTATTATGGCACAGATTTTTCGCGCTTCCACAGCCTAACGTTGCGAAACCTTTCACTCAACCCATACAAGCTCGGATTGTAAACATACATACATATACACACATACATGTATGTGTATATATATATATATATATATATATATATATATATATATACGAGGGAGCGTTTTTATATTCGCGGAATGAGCGGGTTCTAGAGGGGTGAGTAGGCGCATTGGGGGCGTGGCCTGTGCAGCGACTCATGATTAGTATAAATACGAAGCTTCATTGTTATTAGACAGTTAGTCTTTGAGCTATCGTCAACCAAGTAACATAATCAGGAGTGAAAAATGAAATCGAATATCGTGCCGTTATAAAGTTCCTTACCAGGCAAGGAAAATCAGTCGCGACCATAATGAATGAGATGTCATTGGTTTACGGCCACTCTTGTCCAGGAAAAACCATGGTGTACACATAGTTTATTTAAACAAGGAAGGGAATCCCTTGAAGACGACCCGAGGCCGGGCAGGAGCATTGAGGTGACCACGCCAGCACTTATCCAAAAAGTTGAACAAATTGTACTCGAAAATGCTCGACTAAAGAAGAAACAACTCGCAGAAATGGTTGGAGTATCCGGTACAACAATTTTTAAAATCCTACACGATCATCTCGGCATGTCTAGGGTCAGCGCAAGATGGGTGCCGAGTATGCTCACGCCGCCGCAAAACAGCGCGTAGAGTGTTCGCGTGCATTTTTGGACCTCTGTAATGAAAACAAGGATGGTGTATTGAGTGGAATTGTTACTGGAGACGAAACTTGGGTTCATCATTATGAACCTGAGTCCAAACAAGACTCCATGCAGTGGCATAGAAAGGGCACAGCACCTCCCAAGAAATTTAAAGTGTCACAATCAGCTGGGAAACTCATGGCAACGGTATTTTGGGACTCGGAAGGAATATTGTTGATTGATTATAAAGATAAAGGTGTTTCTATAACCGGAGAATATTACGCTTCAATATTAGAGCGACTAAAAGAAGCCATTAAAGAGAAAAGACATGGAAAATTGACAAAAGGTGCAAGAGCCGCGTTGCGTTAGCTGCCCTGCATAAGGTGGGCTTCGAAATTGTGAATCACCCACCCTACAGCCCAGACCTAGCCCCGAGTGATTATTAGCTGTTTCCGAAAATGAAAAGACAAAACAAGATGTGAAAAATGTATCCGTCTTGCAGGTGAATATAATGAAAAAAAAAATAATTTGGTTCTTTTATTTCCACCCCTTGTCCCCCATTCCGCGAATATAAAAACGCTCCCTCGTATATATATACAACCATGCTCAGATGTATTAGACACCCCAGGTAAAAACCCTTATTCTCGGTATTATCCAAGTCTGACGGAAATTAACCGTAAAAATAGTTAATGGTATTTACAGAAATGCGTTTTTGAATACCCTAGTTAATCCCCTATTGAAAAGAATAGCTGGAAAGGGGAAATTGTGGATTTTAGAAATTTAGTGTCATTCTAGCAGTGTGTGAGCAACGTGCGTTTGTGAGTTTGTGATATGGATCAATTAGATTATCCTATTTTTTCACGTTGTGTCAGTTATTTGTTGAAGAAAAATGCCTAAAAAACGCGAGTTGTCGGTAAAGGAACGCCCCCAAATAGTGCTACTGCATTCCCAGATGTTATCAATAGCTGCAATTGCAAACAAAAATGTTCGCGATGTGCAGTCCGTATAACCATTAGTCGCTATCAGGAGAGTGGGTCGTTTGTTAACAGAGCAAAAAGTGGCAGAAAACCCTGTACCACGATTAGAGAAGACGGAATTTTACAAAGACTGGCTCTCAGTGATAGGAAAAAATCGTCGAAACAGCTCGTCAGTGAGCTGAAACAGCGTTATCGCGTAACAGTTTGTGCGCAAACAGTGAGAAGGCGTCTCCAGCGTGCTGGTTTACGAGGGTGTAAAGCGCGACGTAAACCGCTCTTAACTGACGCTCATAAAAAGAAGCGGTATTTATGGGCCAAACAACATGAAAATTGGACAATCGAGAAGTGGTCGAAAATTCTTTGGTCTGATGAATCGAATATCGAGGTATGTAAGTACATCTTCATAACTAATATTCTTATCGTTGTATGCAATTCAGTCTACATGTAACATTAAACAAAATTAATCCTGTCTAAGTGCTAACTTTCTTCTTTGCCTGGCAGCTTTGGGGACTACGTGGGACGCTGGACGCTACGTTCGGCGTAGGCAAGGGGAAGCTTATGAACCACAATGTATCATTTCCACAGTAAAATTTGAAGGTGGTAGTATCATGGTTTGGGGTTGTATGTCTGCATAAGGTGTTGGAGATGGACGGATGAATAGCCAACGCTATTTAGCCATGTTGGAGGAAGTATTAGAACCGTCTGTGATAAAACTATTCGACCAGAATATTCCACAATACATTTTTCAGCAAAATAATGCGCCCTGCCACAAATCGGGAGCTGTAATGCGTTGGTTCGAGAAAAATACAGTGGAGGTATTGGATTGGCCGTCACAAAGTCCCGGTTTGTCGCCCATTGAAAATTTGTGGCGTATCTTAAAAACTAAGATCACGGAACATAAATGCCTGTCAAAAGCAGAATTATCAACAAAAATTCGCGAAATATGGGCTGCAATACCACCGGCAGAGTGTTACAATTTAGTAGCAAGTATGCCTTGACGAGTGCGAGCTGTCATTAAGGCCAAGGGCGGAGCGACAAAATATTGATAAATTGTACTATATTACTAAATAACACTTTGTACATAATTTTCACAACAGTTTTATTTTCCTCACCTCTCTTTTGACTAAACTATATAAACTATATATGTATGTACATAAATTCGTAAGGTGTCTAATACATTTGAGCATGGTTATATATATATTCTATAATCGCGACTAATTAATTAGATAAACGAATTAGTTTCGTGGATTTGGAGTCAACTGGGCCTTATAATGAAACTCCTGTTAAATTTGATTAAGCTTTCGGTTTATTATTTAACTTTCTCCTAGATATCGAATTTGTTATAGCCTGTGATACAAAATGTTACAAGAAGTTTTTATTCATACCATTTCAATAAATTGCGTATAGAAACTGCATCATTGACACAAAAGAGGATCCGCTAATGGATTACTTCATTACTTATCACAAACAAACATGTTCAAATCTAAAACTTAAAATGAAATATACATTGCAAAAGTTATTGACTAGATTAAGTACAATGGAAGCTTTGCGGATTTATCTCAAGGTTACTGGATTCTCTAAACGCCTGACCACCAACTTCCGACAACCAAATAATCCACCCACAGAGAATACCAACGTCAGAATGAACACCTTACAGAAATTTCAAACATGTTCGAGTAAAAATAACACAAGCTTATTTAATAAAATTTAACTATCCTACGAGCCGTTGAACAACGCTGTTAATGTAAAACGTTTCTAAGAAGATACTTTTATTACAATTATGTATTGCCAGGATGATAAGTTATAATAATCAATAATATGAGTTATTTTTATGGTGTACAGATAAAGAACATTTCGTCTTCTGCCTGTTCTGGCACTAAGATATCTGACAGTATAAATAACTTTTAATGATATCAGATTGCTATTAGTTACGAAAATATTCGGATTATGCCTCTTTATATAGTGAGAATGAGGCTCTTGATGTATAGAAAGGACTAGAAAGTGTCCGTAAATTCATTATAGTTATGTAGGATCTGGGAAAATAGTTTGTGAAAAGATTGGTGTGTGACGGGGCAATCGTCACAAGAGGTAATAGATAAATGCTTCGTATGAGAATGTATCAGTTTTTATACACTACTGTCGATTATCGACGGGTGGAAAATACCCTCCACCCTCCTTCTCAATTCTAAAATTACATTGATTTTAGTTTTGATAGCATGACAGGAACTATACTGTATATATCTCTCTGAGACCCTAAGTTTAGTATCCTAATCAGTAATTAGGGTGTTATTCGAATTGGACCTGATGATCCAAGAAGCGAGGAATAGTATCCTATCTTGACCTAAATTGTATTTGAGTACACTACTACTGTATTAATCAATTCGTAAAAATGAAACGTATCTGTAATGTAATAAATATTATCTGTATTGCATGTATTAGTAAGTATTGTATATCGGCAATATATTTGGTTAATTTAGATGTCATTGATGACTGTGCAAACATAAAGACAATTTCGGCTTGCATTTTAGGTAGACCATAAAATCTTGGTTATATTGTGTTATAAATCGTTAAACTCTTCGGTTAACACATCATCAATATGTGCCATACCCTATAAAGGTATTTCATTTTCTTTCCCATGGGTGTCGGGTTCTCTCTCAATTCAACATAAGTACTGTTGTAGTAGCCACATCATTATATTCATGCATGTAAGACAAGCAAATCAATGAGTTGTCTACATCGATTCGATTTATTGGATGTTATTATATGTGTAATTATTATTGCTAAGGACAAAGTTGCTAATAATGTTTGTAATTATAACCCTATATTTATATATATATATATACAGTGGGGGCATCCAGGCCTGACAGTAAGGGCACAAAATCAGCACTATACCCAACTAAATGAAATTTGTTGGACCATAGGTACGCCAATGCAACGAAATGTATAACGTTAGAAGATATGATGCTATTACTGATAGTTTTAGGACAACTTTCTTAAGTTTCCGATATCTACGCCGCACGACCAACCAAAATCTACTTCAGTTAAAAAATTAAATTTATTTTTGTTGTAAGTGGTTGGTGATAGGAAAGAGACAGATACGTCTACGTAATAAAGTTTTAACGGTCTCACTCTATCCAACGATTTCTCTAACTGCTTAATATACAGTGTGTTCAAAAAGAATATACGTATTGCAAAGTATTATTTTGACCAAACTATCGATCGCTGCGCCTCGACTCGGCTATTGGAGAAACGAATACATAGTCTGGTTTATTTAATAGCCGCTAGATGTCAGTTGTCTTCTGTTTCTCTTGGTAACCATCATATGTTCAAAATGGCTACTCCGCAGCAGAAATCATTTTATGTTCTCGAGTTTGCGAAGTGCAATTCCGTGATTATAATGCAAAAACGTTTCAGGTTGAGCTACCAAATTGATCCTCCGAATGGGTGGAACATTCGCAGATGGTATCGACAGTTTGTAGATACAGGATGTGTATGTAAAGTCAAGAGTCCTGGCCGCCCTCGTGTTTCTGAAGAAAATGTTGCCCGAATTCAAACTGCTTTCCAACACAACAGAATTCACATGCAGCCATTGAACATGTACGAGATTCGCTTAAAATCAATGTGTTTTGTGCGATATCCCAATCATCTGTTTACGGTCCATTCTTCTTTGGCGAAAACACGGTTAACGGTCAGCAGTATCTCGCTATGTTACAAAACTGGTTGTTTCCGAGGCTGCACGAAGACAACTTAATTTTTCAATAAGACGGAGCACCCCCTCACTGGAGTCGCCAAGTGCTTGAATATCTGCATGAAACTCTACCGAACCGTTAGATTGGTTGTCAAGGAGCTAGCGACTCGTTAAAGCCAACGTTCATGTACCATCACTCCCACAGAACCTGGAAGAGTTGAAGAACCAAATCCGTACTGCCATAATATCAGTGGCGAAGGACATGCCTGCCCGAGTATGGTAGAAATTTGAGTATCGATGTGATATGGTTCGTGTCACTGATGCAGGCCATATTGAACATTTGTAATCTGAACTTGAGAGGTTCGTAAATATGTGTGAAAAGTTTCATATTCGTATGTCTTAAAATTTAATAAATATATGCATTCGAAATACGTATATTTTTTATGAAACACTCTACTTCTATTTAAATTTGTTTATTTTAAAGTTATTATACTCTGTTTACTATTGATTTACACAGTATACAACAAAGTAAAAAGGAAAGACAGCAACCAATGAGAAGGAAACTTAAGAGTAATGAAAGAACGTACTAGTAAAATTCGAATATGGAATGTCAAAAGACTTACAGGAAAAGTAAAGGAAATAAAAAACGAAATAAAGGAGAGGAATCTAGATCTTGTGGAAATTAGAGAAATCAAAAAGAAAGAGCACTATAAAACTAAGTGAAGAATATTTGATGTTTGATCAAGCATAAGTAAAGATGTAAGAGTAAAAGCAGAGGTAGCTTTAATAATGAAGGAGGGATAGATGAAAAATGTATCAGAAGAAAAAACGTGTGAATAAAACTAAAAGAAGATGAAAAATGCACAATAAAAACCGCTTTCAAGCCAACTGAAGATAAGAAAAGGGAAGTTAAAGAAAAATTTTTCCGAGACCTACAATTGCAATAAAAATAGAGTAATTATTCTGAGCTACTTAAATGGAAGAGTGGGAAATAATAATGATGGAATTAAATAGTGCATCGGAAGACATGAGGTAACAATGAAAAACTCGAATTGTAAAAGAATAATATGCCTTAACATAGATAATGAATTAGTAATTATGAACAGTTTCTTCAAACATAAAGAGATGCACGAGTATACGAGTGAAGTAAGGAGTCGAAGAGAACATTCAAAATATTGAACATTCATTTCGAGTCCTTCTTACCAGGAAATAGTCCTACTGGACTAGGAAAGTAGTCCAATAGGACTATTTCCTGGTAAGCAAAAGCATAAGAAGGAAAATAAACGATGTAGAAGTAAGACGTGGAGCAGTAATAAGAAGTGATTACCACCTCACAATAATGGAATGGACCATAGAAGGAGCTGGCAGAAGAGCAGACAATAATGTAAAAATAATGAATTCAAAAATAAAATGCTATAAGTTAAAAGATGGTAAATTAAAAGAAACCTACTATGAAATCTTAGATTAAAAATTTTTAGGATATAGAAACAGAAATGTCAAAGAAGAAATTATGAACCAAATACAAAAAATCAATACTGAATGCGGCAAAAAACGCATCGGGAACAAGTAAAACTACAAACAGTAATAAAAAGTGAACGCACGGTGGAGTGAAGATATAAAGATAGCAATTAGCAAAAAAAAAGAAAAATAGAAGAACTATTTTTAGTGCTATAAGGAATTCAAGAAAGGGGCAAATACTACAAAATATCAAAGATAAATCGAGAAATATACTTCATGAAGAAACACAAATTATGGAAATACGTAGGCAGTATTTTAAAAAGTTGCTAGAGGGAAAAAATGTACCAGAGATAAAGAATGAAGAGATAATATTCCTTATATATACCACATGAAAAACCAAGCAATGAATAAATTACAAGAGGCAATAAGAAGAATAAAAATGGGAAAAGCTCCTGGGTATGATAATATAATGGCTGATATGATTATAGCACAAGGGGACAGAGTTAAAGTAAGTTTAGTTTATCAGAAAGGGGAAGCATCGGAAGGCTGGAGAATCGGAATAGTCACGCAAATGTCCAAGAGGAGATTCAAGAAAATGCGACAATTACAGAGGCATGCGCATGGATTATACAAGAATAGTAAGAAAAGTGTACGAAGCAAGAACTAAGAAAATAAAGTGCAGGGGCAAACCTAGAAAAACATGGATGAAAGAAGTGAGAAAAGTTGCAGTCAACTATACTGTCATCTACAGTAGAAAAGATAAACAGTATTGAAAACATTGGCTCGTAATAAAGCTGTAGAGAAAAAAAAACCTCTAATTACTTGACTTGATGTTCACACATCATTTTGTATAAACGTCAATGTTTGTGTGAACAATACTATTTGTTTGTACATCGAGCCGAGTGTTTTGTGGGTTTTCCTATTTAGCTTTACTACGAGCTCATGTTCAAACATTATATTTCTTTTTTTACTGAAGACGACAGCTTAGCTGTCGAAAAAAGTATTTAGAATACAAATACTGTTTCAATAAATTGTAGTTTATGTCTTTTCTAAACCCTATCTTTATATAAAAATATTACTTGAATATTATTTAGAATTTCCTATAACTCTGTAAATGTTATTTAGGTAGAACCTATATTGTAACACAATTTATTAATATATTTACTTTTACAATTTATTTTACATTTTCTAATATATATCTAAGTTATATGTATAATTTTATAAAGTTTGAACCACGAAAGTTTGCCGGTGTTATCAATGACGCTGCAAAATACAAACATATACCGGCATTTGTCTAATTCATCGTATGTTGAAGTATGTTGGTGAAAGAAAGGTGGCGAGGGTTTTTCTAATAGTGTTACGCGCTACGTCTTGTCAAGAAATAGTGAAAAAATAGAAACAGACGTATGCAGATCATATGTATTATGTACACACGTGTCACGTATAATACAGTTAAAATAGTGTTTTGACTTTTGACTTACAAAGTTTATCCTTTCTACGGTTCCGATATTGTTATATTTCTTGTATTTTACCGCTGCTATTTGCTATTGTTCTAACACTTAATTTATCAAATTTATTTCATCATCCTTGTAAGTTTACGCTTAGGTAACCTACGTAGGCAGTTTTTACATTTGTAATAACAAACCTAATCTGTAAATGTACAGATTACGTATAGTTATGCCAGATGCACGTCATGATTCTAATTGCTAAAACTTTGTTCATAAGCTGTTGCAATATTTTGAAGCTGAAAAATGCAACGGAGGACCTTTATTCTCCGTTAATTTTTACAAGAGGTAATATTTTCATTGTTGCTTTAGAAAACAAATTTCCAAAAGCAAACATAGGAAAGAAGGTGAAGCTGAGTTACCAGTAGGAGTTTTATCAACCACGTAGCAAGTTGAAAAGTCGAGATATAGACGAACGGGTGAAAATGGAAGTTCTTAATATTATATACGACATGTACAAAGAACATAGCCACTTAAAATCTTTTCATAAAGAAACGTTTATACTTGATTTTTAGGAAGACATGTCACTTTAAAAAATATCAATGCGATACTACTTTCTTCTTTGAATCGTCTGTTAAAACATTTAGGATTTAAATTTGTGAAAGCAATGATCGCAGAGCTTTGATGGAGAAAAGTCATATGCTGCACTACGCAATTATAAAACGAATGTTGCCTCACCTTATAAAAGGCATGTTACCTTTCTCGATGAGACATGGACTTTTGGTAAGGGCAATGAAGGAAGATTGTCACAAGATGCGGACATGGAGAGTGTTAGAAAACCTGAAGGACATGATGGTAAACGTTTTGTAATTCTTCATACAGGTAATAAAGATGGATTTATTGAAAACGCAAATTTTATATTTTCTTCGGTAATAGCGACAGCTGATTATCATGGTGAAATGAACAGTCTAAGTTTACAAGAAGGGTAAATGACCTATTAATTCCAAATCTGTATGAACTTTCTTTAATCATAATGGATAAAGCGGTTTACCGCAGTTAATTGTATAGTTGATTGATTGAATAATAATAATAATAATATCGACAATACCATGAATCTACGATGAGTAAATTTGAACTGTTTGAAGTAGCAAAGCGGCATAAAAAACAAGAGGTCTATGAAATAGATGAATTGATAAGAAAATCCGGCCACGAAGAACTCCGAATTCTACCATATCATTGTGAATTCAAGGCAATCAAACTTGTTTGAGAACATGCAAAAACGCACTACTATGAACATGTTAGTGATGCAGGATATGAAATTGAAAATGTTTTAAAAATGTGGCAGCAGTCTTTAAATATCTACACATCTGATTTTTGGAAGCAATGTATTCGACATATTGATGCATTAATAGAGAAGTGGTATGAAACAGAAGCAAACTTTGACAGAGGCGAATTTTTATTTCTTTTTTCCGATGTGGTTTTTGTACTTTCTAGGGTGTTTCAGATAAGTATCATTAAGATATCTAATATGCACCTTGCTTGAAAATAAATGATATATTAATAAATTCTCTTTTCCAATATAAAGGTGTTTTCCTAAATATTAATAATAACATATGTTTATTTTAGCAATCTTGATGACATTTAACGTTACCTATATTTACAAACTTCTCAGGTTATATTAATCGTAACTCCTAACATTATTGCATCTGACAGTACTATAAATATAGTGGTTCAATTGACATCCTCACTTCCTGTCGACATCTTGTTTCATACGATAGCGATCACGTGACCGGAAAACATTCCTGATTTCGCTATACTTTAATTATTATTCTTGAATTTGAATTTACCTAATTTACTTCTTTTAACATACTTTGTTAATCAAACGACAAAAGCATCATCAAAATATATACTATAAATATTAATTTTTACTCTGTATTCTTTCCTTTTGGATCAGAATATATTTTATTATACCTACTATTATGTGGCTTTTGGAGATATTTGAATCTAATATTTCATTTACTAGACGTTAACATTGTATGCTTCATCTCATTGCCGATATTTAAAAAATTGTAAGCATTTTCTTTCTTAATGTATATACATTACAAAATACATATATGGTATTTTTTATATAAATTCGTAATAATATATGCGAAGGAAACAACAAATTTTTTATTTTTAACAATGGAAAAAAGACCTACGATTTTTTTTGATAATTTTATTTTTCAACATAACCTCTCTTAACGTCAATGTACTTGTGCAACCTGCCGGCGATGACTTTATTCCGTCAAAAAAATCAACGATTTCTGTTAGTCTTCAAAATAGGTTTCGATCTGCCTTTTAATTGGTTATCATCCGCAAAATTACATCCCTTGAGATGCTTTTTCAAATTTTTATCCAAAAAAAAATCGGACGAAGTCAAATCCGGACGATTTGGTGGATGCTCTAGTTCAAAGAAGTTATACTTGTGAAGGATGATTTGGACTTTAGCTGCTTTGTAAATTTACTCATTGTCATTATAAAAGACTTCTTTATGACGCACACCTGGACGTTTTGATCAGTTGCGTTACGAGGGAGCGTTTTTATATTCGCGGAATGAGCGGGTTGTAGAGGGGTGAGTAGGCGCATTGGGGGCGTGGCCTGTGCAGCGACTCATGATTAGTATAAATACGAAGTTTCATTGTTATTAGACAGTTAGTCTTTGAGCTATCGTCAACCAAGTAACATAATCAGGAGTGAAAAGTGAAATATGGAAAAAATCGAATATCGTGCCGTTATAAAGTTCCTTACCAGGCAAGGAAAATCAGTCGCGACCATAATGAATGAGATGTCATTGGTTTACGGCGACTCTTGTCCAGGAAAAACCATGGTGTACACATAGTTTATTTAAACAAGGAAGGGAATCCCTTGAAGACGACCCGAGGCCGGGCAGGAGCATTGAGGTGACCACGCCAGCACTTATCCAAAAAGTTGAACAAATTGTACTCGAAAATGCTCGACTAAAGAAGAAACAACTCGCAGAAATAGTTGGAGTATCCGATACAACAATATTTAAAATCCTACACGACCATCTCGGCATGTCTAAGGTCAGCACGAGATGGGTGCCGAGAATGCTCACGCCGCTGCAAAAACAACAGCGCGTAGAGTGTTCGCGTGCATTTTTGGACCTCTGTAATGAAGACAAGGATGGTGTATTGAGTGGAATTGTTACTGAAGACGAAACTTGGGTTCATCATTATGAACCTGAGTCCAAACAAGACTCCATGCAGTGGCATAAAAAGGGCACAGCACCTCCCAAGAAATTTAAAGTGTCACAATCAGCTGGGAAACTCATGGCAACGGTATTTTGGGACTCGGAAGGAATATTATTGATTGATTATAAAGATAAAGGTGTTGCTATAACCGGAGAATATTACGCTTCAATATTAGAGCGACTAAAAGAAGCCATTAAAGAGAAAAGACGGGGAAAATTGACAAAAGGTGTTCTGCTTTTGCACGACAACGCGCCCGTCCACAAGAGCCGCGTTGTGTTAGCTGCCCTGCATAAGGTGGGCTTCGAAATTGTGAATCACCCACCCTACAACTCAGACCTGGCCCCGAGTGATTATTACCTGTTTCCGAAAATGAAAAAAGAGCTGCGGGGTAAAAAATTTACTGCCGATGATGAAGTCAAGGAGGCAGTTTCGGCGTATTTTGCAGATAAAGAGAAATCATTTTTTTATGAGGGTATAAATAAATTAATTGAAAGATGTGAAAAATGTATCCATCTTGCAGGTGAATATATTGAAAAAGAAAAATAATTTGGTTTTTTTATTTCCACCCCTTGTCCCCCATTCCGTGATTTCCGTGAATATAAAAACGCTCCCTCGTACCTAACGTATTACTGTATGTAACCGTTGTTATGGTAGTTTCCTGTGGTATGTATTCAATAAGAATAAGACAGTATTTCAAAACTATTTGACCAATATTTTACTTTAAAATATGACAGACCCTCGTCCTCACGATCCTCTGCTATCATTCGTTACTGAATAGCTTTAAGAGATCTGTTCCTTTGCCAAAAAATTGACACTGCATTGTTTGACAATATTAACCTTTTTGTGAAACACTTTATAAAGAATAAAATAATGAACGAATTGAATTTGGCACATAAGCAGAAAGATGTTGTCACTGTTAAACGATACCAGGCAACATATAATTAGCTGTTTTTATCTTGGTTAGGTGGATTTTTTCCTGATTTTCCTTGCATACGTCTTTAGTTGTTTAAGAACAATTCTATGATTTCAATCAAATTATGTCCTATTACACTTGAAATAAAATATATATAAAATATGTAAAATAAATTATACATATTTTATTAAAAACAAAACATATATGGTTTTATAATTAATATATTGATAAATATATTTCCAAATAAAATCCCTTTTGTAGAATAAATTAAACAGTTTTGGTAATATTTTCATTTAATTATTTGGATTTTATTCTAGTAACGATGCTTATTATAGGTATAATATTCTTATATATATATATATATATATTGGTGCGCAAGTTAAAATACAGGTATGATGAATAAACGGATAGCAAATTTTGTTAGGAATGCAATATAGGGTTGGAGTAGGAATAACAGCGCGATAGTCGAGGGATGATTGGGATCGAAAAGCCGTCATCGTCAGCCACTTGACCCGTGCATACCAGTCGATGGTTACTTAGCAACTATTAATCACATCCTATCGTTAGTATCAGCTTACCAGAATATTAATGTATATTCCGATGGAAAATTAGGAAGCGATTTTAATTTCTACATCTCTACTTTCTATATGAAAAATATCAAATATAATTATACATTGATAATTTTTATTTTCATTAGTTTTTTTGTTCGTAGATATCTGTAATTATACTTCTTTCCAACCCTTGCATCCTATTGTACATTCGTTTCATATTCTTTTTATACATAATTGTAATTGCCTTTCAATATCTTAAAGTTCTAAAAGTTGTAGTTCTTTGTGAATTGTGTCACAAAGAATTGTGTATTTTCTCAGCTGATTTGTAAGTTTTACTTATAACTATTAATAATCTGAAATATCTTCATTTATTTATATAATTTGTATCTTTTTACGAATTTGTGGTCCTCTAGATGTGTTCCGTGTTCAGTGTTCCGTATCCTTTTTTCTTTCTAGATGTCAATACATACTTTTCTTACAACTTATAAATAACATCACTATTTAGTACTAGTACAATTATTTAAATACATAGTATTTACTTTAAAAATTTTATTTTCTATATTACACTCTGTACACGTATTGGTTTTGAACCTTATAATAATTGTTCGATCTAGCTTTCAACCTTGCAAGGAATTTCTCCTAATAAGCTTGGGGCGTCAATGTCATTATTAAGCAGATTAAATGGAAACCTCATAAAAGCCTAATTCCGACGTAGTGCCAAACAATTCATACCTAATATATTCAACGGTTCCTAATAAGAAAGTCCCGAACGGGATATAAGACAGTATTCTTGCACTAAAATAAATAAACCTCTGTACTAACTCCGGGGAGCGTACTTTGTATGGGTGTATAGGTGACCAAACCAAGGAAGCATCTTCAAGTTTAGAGGGCACATAAGAAATATGTAAGGATATAGCATCCAATAAATCTTGTATCTAATACAGTATTTATTTTTGTCCTTCGTATCGCGTATACATATGTTCAGGTGTAAACCAAGACAGGTAATTAAACTTAATATTACTTTTGAAGGGTACATAGGATTCCAGACATTCATGGATTGCTTGATAGACAGCATGACAGGTTCCATTAACATCCCGAAATCTATCAATGAAATATGTAAAGGATCGGAGAGAATTACTCCCTAACAGGCATACAACAATATCTACCATAGGTGAAATATAGCCACCACGCTCTTTTCCAACATCAGCTAAATTTTGATCACATTATGGGATGGTAGGAAACAGTTCACTACCATATATATCTTCAGACAACCAAATTTCAACACGACAAATGACGTCGAAATCACCATACATTACATAGAAATTCACTGGCTTTTGTACGAAAGCTGGGGACGTTTTGGAAATATATTAGTAAATTACCGTTGGACTGTGTTAGTTTAAAGATTTAATGACAGGAGCAGAGAGACCCAGCCGATTTTCGAACCTTCTCATTGAGGATATTCCGCACAATGCATGTTGGAACGCTCAAGATCAATGAGATAATCGGCTGGGCATGAGGAGGTTTCAACGTCAAAAACATTTCAATGTTAAGGACATTTTAACGTCACGATCATTTCAATGTCACGGTCATTTCAAGGTTGAGGTTGTTTCAACGTCAAGAATATTTCAAGGTCGGGATCATTTTAATGTCAAGGACATCTCAAGGTTGCCGTCGTTTCTATGTTCAAGAGATTTAATGGTCAAGATCGTGCTTGTTTCAAGGTCAAAATGAAGGCAAGGTCACTTTTCGACGAGAAATTTATAAACTAATGCTTATTTTATTTCAATAACAGTTAAAATTAGTGATGTAAGTAAAAATGGGCATTGTCATTAAGAAAAGAATATAAATTCTAATTATTGAATAGAATTTATGTTTTAGAAATAATTTGAATAGAGGTTAGTAATGATGATGATGTTCTGGAAGTTAATATGTCAGAAAGAATTGATGACGAAGAGAGGAGAGATTTAGATGAAGATACCTGCTCTATACCAGTAGCAAATCTTTGATGATAAGAAGTTTACAAGGAGATGCTTGTTTCATTTGAGTAACGGTTCAAATTTGTGTTTTCACAGTGTAACTTCAATACAGGGTATATTCATTGAGTATAATTAGATTGTTTATATATGAATATTGTAAAGGGTTTACTCGTGGAGATAATAGAAATTAACACATGTTGACTTAATGTAAAGGAAAAAGAATAAAATAGATAATACAAGTAATAATTTAGATTCAATGAAATATGAAATATGTAGTGTACTTATAAAGAGAAATTAAAATAAAAAAATAAAAAGAACGTTGGCGCATTTTAAGATGGGATAGTAAGTTATCAAATATATGATCCATATATATATATATATATATATATATATATATATATATATATATGGGATGGATGGAAGAGTTTGCGATATATATTGACAGACGGTATACATATGTCCATAGTTCAATTAATTAATGTAGAACAGAATGCAATATATTATTCACTTTTTGGAAATAAAATCATTCAACACTTCTAATAAAATAATAACCCATGGAAGTAATTTATATATATATATGATTCGGTCAATATATTTTTGTAATTAAAAATAAAATGTGTGAATTTCAAGAGTTTCACATAAATGTTATCGTTTTATTATATTATTAATTTGCTTTTCATATATATTTAGGATGGGCGTTGAGCAATGTTTTGTACATAGAATGAATATAATCCAGTTAGAGGTATCAGTTACATAGATTTACCAGCGTCAATACAGAAATGTAAGACAGTCATAAATGTTAAAAATTCTGATAGCGCTTGTTTCACTTGGGCTATTAGTAGCTAGTAGCTAGTAGCAGTTCCACAAGGGGCCACTTCATGTCCACATTATGACAATGTAGCTGACTTCACTGATTTGACTTTCCCTATCTCTTTGAAAGATAATAATATGTTCAAAGAATATATATATATATATGAATATATAATGATAATAATAATAATATATAATATATACATCAACGTGTACGGTACTGACGAATACTTTAATGGTACATGACATAAAACGGATATTAAATTTTTATATAAAAATTATTTAAGTAAAATGGTAGAAATGAGACCTTTTACTAATGAATAACGTAGAATTATGAGCAAGCAAGAATATGTCATATGTATATGTGAAAAAAATATGGAATCACTTTATGAGAAAGTTCGGGATCACGATTACATGACTGGATTGTGTTGAGATGCTACACATATGGTGTGTAATATAAATTATAAAAAAATCAAGTATGTGCCAATTATTTTTCATAATCTACAGAATTACGATACCCATTTATTTGTAAAATCACTAGCACTAAAAAAAGAAGAAGTAGATGTCATTGCACAACATAAAGAAAAATACATATCATTTTCTAAAGAAAATATATGTAGGGGATACTATTAATTGCAATGGTAAAAAAAGGAGTGTTTTACAAATTAAGATTCTTAGGTTAATTTAGATTTATACCGACGATATTGGAAAAATTAGCATCTTATTTAGATTAACTGTGTAAAGAAGTTCGAAGATATTATATGGGTGAAAAATTTGATTTAATACCTTCTCAGAAATTTATATTCCAATTACGTAACTTCACATGAAAGCCTTTCCACATCAAAACTATCTAGTAAAGGATGTTTTTATGAACTACTTTCGGCTAGTAACGTAAGTGATGATTATCTCAGAGCAGAAAGGGTTTAGAATTTATTTAAGTGTAATTCACTTGGAGAATATTGTGACATGAATATACGAGATTTGGCTGTTAGATAACGATACTGACGCTGTAAAACATTTTATTTTGATTTCATACATATTTACTTATTATCACCTACAATATATACCCCTCCTCTATCTCTATAACGCTCCATGCGAATCTTCCATTGTTCGAAATAGTGCTGGAAGTCTTCTTCTGACAGCTCCTTCGGGACGCATGCCGGTTTCGTTTTCACAGTTTCAACGGACTCAAATTTTGTTCCCTTTAATTCAGATTTCACCTTAGGAAACAAATAGAAGTTGCGCGGCGCAAGATCAGGCGAATAAGCCGGATGGTCTAACACTGGGATGCTGTACTTGGCTAGAAACCTCTTGACTGACAATGCTGAATGAGCCGGTGCATCGTCATGGTGGAGAACCCATGACTTGTCCTTCCATAATTCGGGTCGTTTTTTTCCTTATTCTTTCACGGAGTTGAGCAAGAACGTGAAGGTAATAATGCTGATTAATAGTTCGACCTTCAGGAGCCCAGTGAAGGTACACAATCCCATGAATATCGAAAAAAACAATCATCATCGCTTTGAATTTGGATTTGCTCATTCGAGCTTTTTTGGCTCTCGGTGAAGATGGGTTCTTCCAGAGTATCGATTGGCGCTTCGTTTCAGGATCATAAGTAAAAAGCCACGAATCGTCACATGTTACTATCCTTTCCAATAAGTTTGGGTCATTTTCAATGGCGTTCAAAGTGTCGGTACAAACATTTTTGCGAGTTTCTTGTTGTCCAACGTGAGAATTTTAGGCACCATTTTGGCACACACTTTTTGCCTGCTAAAATTGTTAGGTAAAATTTACTGTATGGATTCTTTTTCAATTCCTACAGTTTTAGCAATCACACGAATACTTAATCGCCTGCCAGATCGAATCAGATTACCGATTTTGTTAGATATTGTCATCCATCTTTGACGTGAAAGAACGACCCGGGCATGAATCATCTTCAACGTGTTCTTGGCCATCTTGAAAACACTGAAACTACTCAAAAACACGTGCACGCGATAAACATTTATTGCCATGCACTTCTTTCAACAAATTATAAGTTTCAGTAGCGATTTTTCCAAGTTTTATGGAAATTTCCCAACAATTCGTTGCTCTATTGTTACACTTAATATTTTTCCGGCGAAACAAAGAAATAACTCTAATGCGAACGAAGGCTACGGCTATACTGATTTGTTTACAGAGACGAGAGGCACTGCATTCGAAAGAGTAGGCTTCACGATAAATAGCTGTCAGTCGTTGGTGTTTAGCGCGTGCGCACTGTACCAGCGTCAGTCTCGTTATTCTATAGCCATACCTCGTATATATATTTAATTAGATGTTCTACTACTTGCAGATGTTTTCGAATATTTTCGAAATATTTGCATGAACAACAAATTGGATCCCGGACATTATTTTATATCACCAGGATTAAGTTAGAATGCTATGTTGCGCATGGCGCGTGTAAATTTAGAATTACTGACAGATGTAGATATGTTTAATTTTTACGTGGAGGCGTGAGCATCTGTTGTAAAAAAAGGAAATTGCTAACAACGAATTCTTACCAGAATATGAATCTTCAGAGGCCAGAAGATATACACATATATTATATCTCGATGTAACTAATTTGTATGGTTATGCTATGCACTTTACCGCATGGTTAATTCTGTATTGGATAACAAATGAGCTCATGGGAATGGATATACTGACTTTTGAAGATGCTGGTGATACTGGGTATGTTTCTGAATTAGATTTAGAATGTTCGACAAACCTTCGCAATTATCACAAATATTTTCCTTTTTCCCCCGAACACGATATTCCGCCTTATTCGAAGTATAGTAAATTAATTCCAAACCTTTACAATAAATATAATTATGTGATACATTACCTAACTTTGAAATAATGTATAAATGACAGATTGAAATTATCTTGAATTCGTTTCTTTCATTAAAGTTATTGGGTAATAAAATATATTGATTTTAATATAATAAAACGAAACGAATCCACGGACTAGTTTTTTAAACAATTTTACAAGTTAATTGTTAACAGCATATTCGGAAAGACAATGTAAAATGTGAAAAAACGCGTTAATATAAAACTAGTTTCTCATTGGGACACTATTCAAAAAGGCTGCTGAGTCATATATTGCAAAGCCAAATTTTAAACCATGCAGTTATAGAATTAGCACAAGTACGTGTAGATTATATGAAGCATGTATATAAAGGATTTACAATTTTAAAACTAGCTAAGAAGGTAATATATGTTTTATTTATGTTTTTTTGAAACCCATGTTCGATATAGATATTTCCTGGTGGTATACAGACACAGATTCACTAGTTACATGCGTGCAAAATTATAATATAAGTAATGACATTAAAAATAATTATGTGACCGATATTTCTAATTTCGCTGAACCACGGATGTGCTAATTTCGCACTGAGTCGCACCTAGTGTTCACTGAATTGAAAAATAAGTTGCTTGTTTATGTAAAGATGATAAGCAACATATTCTCTCTGACAAACAAAATGCCTAAGCATGGAGTTATTATCAAATAGAAGAGCTAAAATGTGAGAAAAATTTAAATGATTTAATTTCTGATATCATCAACAATTGTGTATGTATTTCTTAATTACTACGGATTTGCTATAATTATTGTGTATGTGTTTACTATCGTTTAATAAAAATCGGTTCATTATGAATCTTGTGTTTATTTTTAATTTTATGTATACACCATGGTTTTCATAGTACCTTATGCTTAGGTATCTATGAAATTTATGTAGAAGGCTCACTCAATCATTTAACGAGAATTTTACCCTTTCTTCGACGTATAACTTTTTCAACCAGATAAATATCAGTGTTGTAATTTCTTCAATTTGGATTCATAAAACACCAAGAAAGTTTTGTTTTTCATAATCCCGCAAAAAAGTACGTTCTAGGATAGGTATTTTGCACTTTATTAACTGTAAATATTTCGTTGGACCAATTTGAAGTATACCTTTTTGAGAATAAGTGTCTATATTTGGTGATACGACTCGAATCTTCAACTTAACTGATATTACTATAAACACGTCTTAAAATATTTTTAGCATATCTTTGGTGAATTTGATTCAGTTGCTTTTTCATTCACAATTCCGATGAAACCTTTACGTAAGCTGACCATAGAAGGTGCACCATCTGTGCATACTTCAACTAATTTTGACCATGGCAAGCCAAAACTTGTGATATCTTTTGAACTTCATTAAAAATGTCCTCTCCTGTAGTGGTTCCTTTTAGCGGCTGTAAAGCAAGCAATTCCTCAGTAATAGTGAACTCTCTATCAACACCTCGAAAAAATATAGCCAGTTGAGCTGTGTCACACAAATTGGTGCTCTCGTCTAATGCTATGAAAAATGATTCAAAACCAGTCATACGGTCAGTTAATGTTGTTTTTGTATCATTAGCCATCATTTCTATACGTCGGACAACAGTTTGTCTTGACAAACTAATTTTTTCAAATTCATTTTTCTTTTCAGGACACAAAACACTGCAAACTTCTAACATACACTCCTTGATAAATTCTCCTTCGGCAAATGGTTTTAAGGACTTTGCCAATTTTGAACTAACTATAAAAATAGCTTTCACAACATTATCAAGTTGTATTATTTGTTTATGAAATATTTGTTGCTCTTTTTCCAAATTTGCGGTAAGATTCTGGATTTTGTCTTTTCTTATTTGACCTGTCAGTGAGTGCAGCGTAGGATGCTTAGTTGGGTAATGCCTCTCTATATTGAATTCCTTCATCATTGAAATGGATTCACTACACACCAAACAATTAGGCGTACCATTGTGCAAGATAAAAAGGAATTCTTCAGTCCATTTTTCTTGAAACTGGCGATCCTCTACATCTACTTTCCGTTTTTTTTCCACCACCTTTTCGTTCGATGAACTTAATAACAAAATATAGGTAATTAGTAAGCACTCAAGACGCACACAAAGTCACAAAGCAAATTGACGACACTAGCAATTCGCTAGGATATCGCTTGGTAGATCAAATAGAACTAAACTTCGGGCTATCCACCCGCTTATATAGGCAAAATGAAGGAATGATCTAGAATCGTCTAGTGTAGAACAATTGAGAAGCAATAATCTTTTGTTGCGCCAAAGCCTTTGATATTTGCCGCCTCACTCTTTGAAGATCGCCTCCACTCAGCTTGCTCGCTCACTTGATTCCGTGAGTATGAGTAAGTAGTGTAATATTTTTTTAATTGGTTTTTTCAAAATGTCTCACGGGCCGGATCAAATCTTACAGTGAGCCGGTTGTTGCCCACATATGTATTAAATCAGTCCGAAAAGCATTGCTACCATTGTGACGGCGGTATCTCCAAAATATGTGTTTTGAATGCCTCAACTGCCTCTTCCAGGGCAGAAAACCGTTAACCACGAAGTTTATTCTTCACTTGTGGGAACAAAAAGAAACCACAGGGCGACCTGTGAGAGCTCCCATTGGCATGGTGGAGAATAATCTGTCGCTTTTGGTTTGGTTTCCTTATTTCTTCAAAAACTTTTGGCAAACAAATAATTGTGTACCAACCGGAATTGACGGTTCTAATTACAACTCTATAAAACATTTGTTTTGATGTGCTTCGAGCGAGAACAACTTTTGTTGGTTTTGGCTAATCTTGGAATACCCACAGAGTCGATTGCTGTTTACTATCGGGCTCATACGTATAGGTCCAAGATTCATTACCTGTGACGATTTTATAAATGTTCTTTGAAGTACCGCTATTGTATTTCCGTGCATTTCTTGGCACCAATCGACGAGAGTTCTTTCTTGAGCGGTTGTCAAATTATGTGGTACCCAACATGAATATAGCTTCTTAACGGCTAAATGTTTATACAGGATCTTATGCACGCTGGTGTTACTAATACCTAGATATGCCTCGATCTCACGGTATGTCATATGACGGTCTTGCATTATTAATGCAGACGCTGCATTTATGTCTTCCGTCACAACAACATTTGTGGGACTACCTTCACGAAATTCATCGTCCAAAGAACGCCGTCCAAGTTTGAATTCATTATACCAACGATATACTGTAGTTTTCGATGGTGCTTCATCACTATATAAAGAATTCACCTCGTCGATGCATTCTTGTTGAGATAATCTACGCCGAAAGTTATGAAAAATAATTGCACGAAAATGTCCGCGAGTTAATTCCGTTTTTTCATAGACATAAAATTTTGAAGTTGCTATCAACAATAGAAATAGCAACCGAATAATAAAACTGTCAAGGTAAATATATTGTCAAAAATGACAAACTTCACGATGCAATCATCAGATCTGAGGCCGGTTCCCGAAATATAAACGGCTACCCTCGTATCAGAAGAAATTAGAAGTTTAATTAATAAGATTGACGGATTAATGTTATTTGATGATGATATATTTTATGGATCTAGATCGAGGTCTATAAAATATATCAAGGATCAAATATATCAAGAATCTTTTTCTTGGTAGAAGCAATCGGTTTAAATAACCCTTAATTTCTTCTATGTAATTATTCATCTCTTGGACGGGTTGAACTATTTCATTAATAGAAACACCACCACGAATGTCTGTGTTAATGGCGTCACTGCAGATCTTAAAGAAACAAATAATCATATCATGTTCTGCGACAGCTTTCTCCATCTGCTCATTCGTCGAGATTAATTGGTCTGCAACCTTGAAAGCTAAAGTATCCTCCTGTAGGTGTGATTCCTAGATGTTAAGAAGTTCACTCATGTTTGCAGCAAGGTTGAAGACTGATTTGTGGACTGATGTTACAGAGAAAATGCGGGGGTGGACTGATATTGGAGTGGAAAGGGTCTCAGGACTGGGGATCTTAGGTGATGGAACGTGTGAAGTGTGGGGATGGACTGATACCTTAGAGGTAGGTGGTGGAATGGGCGGAGGTATTTTGGAGATTTGCAGGTGTAAAGTAGAAGGTGGATGAAAGAAGACTTGAAAAACAGCGAATAGTGATAATTGTTGAATGATGTGATGAGTGGATCGACGAGACTTGGGAAGTAGAGATTATAGGAGATGGGAT
>JAVIWB010001564.1:0-23280 GCA_031893035.1 Dermolepida albohirtum | reverse complement strand
GCAGGAAACAAACTGAAAAAATTTCAAATGAAAGAATACCGTTTGTTTCGAATTTAGAATGTTCGCAAGTCATTTTCGTATTTCTTAAAAGAGGAGAGTGGATAAGACCTACTTTCAGTCTATTTATAGATTTTAAATTACTATTTTTATACAGACACAAAAGTCTTCGTACACTTCGTTTTTATAGGGTATTTCTCTATTTATTTTTTTAATTATATAGCGTCTTGGGATTTCAATCAATTCACTTTAGTGTCATAAAAAAACGAAATAGAATATTTCGGGATATTTTTTAAATGTTTTAAAATCAGACATGATGAATTACTAGGTGTAAAATTGGGACACATTTCATATCGCGAGGCCTATCGGGATGACTATTATGACAGTTAATACATACTACATGCGTTCGCAAATCGGTAAAATGATTAGTCCACACAGGTAAATTTGAGATGGAAACATCATTGTATCCGATTTTCATATCTTTATAATTCATCTGAATGAGAGACTCGATAACCAAGTTGTACACATGTTTGTTATTACTATACATTAGGGTTATACTACTGTGGGCAAAAAATAGTAAGTCTTTGTTCATAATTTTTAAATTCTTAATTTATTCTTCCAAATCTATTTCGTCCCCCTCAAAGTAATCCCCCCTGGCCCCAATACACTTGTACCAACGTTTCTTCCAATTCTCGAAACAGTTGTTAAAGGAATAGCCTTCAATGCGCGTAGCGATTCACGTCTAATGTCTTCAATTGACTCAAAATGGTTTCCCCGGAGCAGTCGTTTGATTTTGCTGAATAGCCAGAAGTCACACGAAGCTAAATCAGGCGAATACGGTGGTTGCGGCACGATATTGGTTGAAAATTTGGCGAAAAACTCACGAAGAATTAATGCAGTATGTGACGGTGCATTATCGTGTGGTGCAAAAACCAAGAGTTGTCGGCCCATAATTCTGGCCTCTTTTTACGAATAGCATTGCGCAAACGACACATAACACTCAAATAGTATTCTTTGTTGACAGTTTGGACGGTCGGAAGGAATTCGGAGTGCACCACACCTCGATAATCGAAGAAAACTGTCAACATAACCTTGATTTTTGACTTTCTTTGACGTGTTTTTTTGGGCTTCGGCTTACCTTTGATACGATATTCGGCCGATTGATCGTCTGTTTCCGGGTCATAAGCGTAGATCCAAGTCTCATCTCCAGTTATGATGCCTTTCATTTTGTCTTGATAGTCGGAAAGCATTGTTTCACAGACGTCAACGCGACGCTGTTTCAAAAAAATTGAGTGATTTTGGAACAAAACGTGCTTTCACTTTTCTTAGGCCCAAATGATCTTTCAAAATGGTTTTCACTGATCCTTCCGATATTCCAACGATGCCAGTAAGGTCTCTGACTGTTAATCGTCGATTCTCAAGCACCAATTCCTTGATTCTATTGACGTGTTGATCATCAGTTGATGTTGATGGCTGTCCTGGACGTGGTTCGTCATCGACGCGTTCTCGACCCTCTTTGAATAATTTGTACTAATCATAAACACTTGCTCGCGACAAACAATTATCACCGAAGGCCTTTTGCAACATTCTGAACGCTTCGGCACCAGAAATTTGATTCCGTACACAAAATTTAATGGAACTTCTTTGTTGAATAATTTCACTCATTGTAAAAATCGCCGAATGCACTTTTTGTACTTCAGAAAGACAAGCGTACACTAAACACTAATGATTATTTTGATGTGGCATTTGGCACAGATGTCACTGACAGTCATACCAACCTAGAAAAAAAATATTTCGACGAATGGGTTTTTTTGTTTGCTATCCCCGAAATATAAATATATACCCTCGTTAATTGCAATGAGTTAAAATTCATGGATAAGTGCATTGAGAATAGCCGTATAGATGGAATTTAATATTGGCAAAAAGTACAGAAAACTGTAATCGTAAGCATAATTTTTTGGATAGAATATTTTTAATTTTAATTTCATTTAAATAAAGATATTACCTAATTGGTATTTCCACATGTAAATGCATTATGATAATTCTCAGAAGGGAGGTTTGTCTTAATACTTCACGGTATTTATATTAATTTAGTTTAAAAATATTTATGAGTATTACAATTTTTGTTTGTGTTATAGACTTAATTTTAAGCGAGTAATAAATGTTAATCATTTTAATTCAGCTGATATTCATTTTAGGTATTTTTTATACCTATTAGGTATTAAGTATATATATTTGTATTTTCTTGAACGTAATCCGCAAAAAGTTTTATTGATATATTTATGGTTCTTATACATATGTTTTTCTATTTTGTATATTGTCGGGTCTGTTTGAAAAGAATGTTCAATTTATATAATCCTACACTTTTAATTTCAGGTATTGAATCTATTATGCATTTTCTTTAGTATATTCTCAGAAATGTTTTAATTTTACAATTTGGTTATTGAATGTATTATGTATATTGTCTGAGTTTATGATATATACTTAGAAATAATAACCCAAGTTGGTGGAAGAAGATAATCCCTTTAGGTTTAGAGTGCGTCAAAGAAATTGGTAATTTTTTAAATAGTCTAGGAATTTTAACAAGAGTAAGTGAGGCTTGAGAGCTCACAAGAGAGAGAGTTGCGTAAGAGTTCCAGAAGGTAATTGAGCATCAAAGCAGATAAAGAAGAGACATTTAAGAGGTAGAGTTAGACCTGCAAGCAGGCCATTCTTCTCAGAGTGTGTGAGTCTTCTGATATAGAAGCGTATCGTTAATTATTTGCCAAAAAGCAATAGTTTGTGTGCTATATATATATATATATATATATATATATATATATATATATCCTTCTAAAGCGATTCTGATTCTCGTTGAACGCGTAAATATTTTATTTTTCCGCTATTTAAATAAAGGGGGTGTTTATATGTGTGCTTCCCCTTCGTAATTTGAATCATCCTAAGATTTTTTTACTTATAAAGGAAGTAGCATTTTTATTTAATTGTAAGGTCGTATGTTTAATCCAGTTTGTTAGTCGGTGTATTGTGTTAAAATATAATAAATTGCTACATCACCCCAGGTTCTTGTATTTTTCTTATTATTTGAGCCTCCCAATAAAATATAATTTTATACAGACTTGTTCATTCTAGAATTAGATATGCGCTGTCCACAAGTGGAAAGAGTGCAGTTAGGTTAAAGCGCGCGAGAAAGGAGGATAGAATATCTCTCACTGGCAGTTTCGTTTTCTCCCACTTTTGTATTGCAAACAACTTCCCCTACTTTCTCGCGTGCATTGACAATACGTACCTACATTTTTGAATTGTATAAATTATTTGATGAATTTTATTTGAATCTTTTAATAAAATGCAACATGCCTATTTTCTTGAAATGTTTTGCCGTTTGGCGTGAAACTAATAAAATATTCTTGAAATAAATGAAATAGAAAATTCTAAAAATTAAAAAGATTTTCAAACATGGCTATTTTCTTGAAATGTTTTGCCGTTTGGCGTGAAACTAATAAAATATTCTTGAAATAAATGAAATAGAAAATTCTAAAAATTAAAAAGATTTTCAAACATGGCTATTTTCTTGAAATGTTTTGCCGTTTGGTGTGAAACTAATAAAATATTCTTGAAATAAACGCCAAAAGTAGGGGAAGTTGTTTGCAATACAAAAGTGGGAGAAAACGAAACTGCCAGTGAGAGATATTCTATCCTCCTTTCTCGCGCGCTTTAACCTAACTGCACTCTTTCCACTTGTGGACAGCGCATATCTAATTCTAGAATGAACAAGTCTGTATATGGTACGTTCTTTATGTATAACAAAATACAAAGAGAATTTCAAGAAAAACTGCTCACAACGGAAGGGTATCATGTAAAACATTAGAGAGCCGTTAATAGTTACCTATTATAAAGCGTAATGCATATTCGTATATGTAGATAAGTGTTAGTGTCGCCAATTTGTTTTTTACGTGGTACTCTTCCCTTATAGCCGCCTTTTCTTTATATTCTCTTTTGTGTTTTCTTAATGTACTTCCTTTGAATATCAAATTCTATTCGTACGACTATCCTCACCGCACTTACTCATGAATTTTAAATCATTGCACATGTAACAGTTGTCTGACCGCGCTTATTAAGAATCTTTGGACGCCCATTTCTCGGTAAAATTTCAACAGTTCAGGATATTTAAATATTTTTTTTTCTTTTACAACTCATCTCTGTAAAAGTATCAAATGTTTATTTTTCACAAATGCGTGACACTATGAAGAGGATTCGTTCTAAATTTATGGCTTATAATAGAGAAATCTTATATACCGTGAATATATTTTATAATGCAACATGCACATACATACATAACGTAATAATGAAATGACAGCAATGTATTTTAGCGTGTATTTTACTTTGCAACATAGGATGTGAAATACAGTAGTTGAACAAAATTTAAAAACTAATTTAACAAATTTTCAAAAATGTCACCATTGACGGCCAGACAGTATCCTAAGCGATTGTAGAATTCATTTATTGTATTTTGTATCTGCTCTGGAGTTATTTCTCTTGCAGCAACTCGTATTCTATTTTTTAATTGGTCAATATTGTTTAGAGGTTCTCCATGAAAAATTTTATTTCTAATACATGACCAAAGAAAGAAATTGTTTGGAGACAGGTCTGGTGACCTTGCGGACCATTCTACTTCTCCTCCACGGCCTATCCAACGATTTGGAAATCTTTGGTTGAAAAATGTTCTAACCATATGAGAATTATGTGCCGGCGCGCCATCATGCTGGTACCAAATCTCACCATCAATATTTAAAGCGTGGAGAGCTGGCATAACTCTGTACTCAAGCAATTCTAAATATTTTTCTCTTGTAAGAGTACCATCAATAAAAAACGGTCCTACAATATGGTGTCCAATCAACCCAGTCCAAACATTGACTTTCTGTGGCCGCTGAGTCCTTGTGATATGATATCTATGCAAATTTTGTCTGCTCCAGTAGCGGCAGTTCTGTGAATTTACTTCACCATTTACATAAAATGTTGCTTCATCTGTAAAGCAAATTCTGCGTAGTAAAGTATCATCATTATGAAGCTTATCCAACATGATTTCACAAAAGTTACTTCTTTTTGCATCATTCGCAATTAGTTCCTGATGGTTTTGAAAATGATACGACTTAAAACGTTCTCGTTTTAGTAGTTTATGCACGGAAGATTTGCTTACATTTGTAGTTTGTGCTAAAGCTCTTGTGGAGAGCATATTATTATTTTCGATTGTTTGTAGAATTTCATCTCTTTTGGCGTCAATAATAACATATCTTGGCCTATTCTTTTTTTTTATGATTAGGAACGATGCATCCATTATTTTTATACTTCTGTACTAACCTACTTATTGTAGTTGGACTCGGTCTTGGACGGTCAGGATATGTAATTTGAAACAAATCTGCTACTCTCCTCAAACTCACATTCGAGTTATACCAGTTCACTAATAACAGTTTTTCTTCTACACTATACATACCTCAAAAATAGAGTAACTTATTTTGACATCCTATGTTGCAAAATAAAATACACGCTAAAATACATTGCTGTCATTTCATTATTACGTTACTCTAGCAACTAGTGTATGTATGTGCATGTTGCATTATAAAATATATTCACGATATTATATAAAAAGTTCGGCCAGCGCATGTTTATACTCGCAAAACTCGAAAAGTAGTCGGTCGATTAACTTGAAATTTTAACACGACGTTGCATTCGAATACGCGCGTGTTTTCGACTTCCAAGAATACCCCTCATTTCGACTGTCATGACGTTTGAGTTCAATTTCCAATACGCTTTGTGTTCGCTATGACTATCAATAAAGCGCAAGGGCAATGTTTGCAAGTATGCGGTTTAAATTTAGAAAACGATTGCTACTCTCTCGGGTAATTATACGTCGCATGCTCCAGAGTCATTAAACCGTCTGGTCTTTATGTTTATGCAGACAACAGACAAACAAAAAATGTAGTCAATCCACTAGCTTTATAATAAAAAATGATTTTCTCTCAAAAAAATCTCTTTTCTTCCTTTTTTTTCATTCCACGTAGTCACAGCAACGCAAGGCAGTGTATTGAATTGAATCGTGTGTTTTCTCAGTGAATCTATGTTAGCTAGAATACTTTTATTTACTTTCCCATTCATTTCATATCAGACTGAGCCACGGTGAAGAGTAGCCAGCTTTAGCTAGTATCTAATAGAAATGAAGTGTATGAAAACTTTAGGTGAATATTTAGCAAATTCTTTGTAAAAGGTTTTCCAATAGGAACATAACAATTTTGACTTTTAATACGAACTCATGTTTCTCATGATATGTTAACGTCAAAACGTCAGTCAAGGTTAACATTCTCATCATCTTTGTATCGATTTATTTTTAACAAAACTTTGTTTTAGTTAAGCTTGGTGTCACTTTTTCTTTGTTAGTTCATGTTTTAAGTTCATACACTCCGCGCAATATGAATAGGACCAACTGCATATATGACATTTGTAGTTGGTATAAACATGGTAGCGCGCTGGAATTGTTATTTTCGAAAATAAGAGGGTTGATAAAAAGATGTATGTAGGTACCAAATATAATTTTTGTAAAAGTCAGTGCAAATGTACGTTACTAATGACAATAAGCAGAGTAATTAAACACCACTTGAATACGACCAATCTACAAAATAAAAGATTCGTTTGCAATAACAAAATACTTTATTGTTCAATAATGAGTACTTTTGCCATTATTTCTTATAAACTCAAATAGTCGGGATGGAATGGAATTATACAGGGTTCTCAAAGTAGTCAACGGGAAGTTCCGCCCAACTTCGTTTCAGCGCTTGCTCTAGTTCGTCAGCGCAACTGAATTGGGTAGCATCGGAGTACAATTTACGCGACAACCATCCCCAAACATTTTCTATGATGTTCAGGTCGGGGAGAGCGATGGCCAATAAACCTCCATGCCTTGTTCTTGAAACCAGCGTCGAACAATGCGCACGGTGTGAATACTGGCATTATCCTGTTGGAAAATAAATGGCCCACCTGCCATAACGTTGGAAAATTTGTCTTTCACCTGTTGCAGCAGCTGGACGTACTTTTCCGAATTCTGTCTGCCCTTCACTATTACTAAATCAACAGGTCCGTTATAGGAAACAGCTCCCCATACCATGACTGAACCAACATCGGCTCGCCTTCGTGACTGAATCACTTCATCTTTACGTAAATCGTGGAAATAATAAGAAAACCCATCCGGGCCATCTAAATTAAACTTCTTCTCGTCACTGAAAATAACAGTTTGCCATTCTCTTGTCCACCCCATTTTTGCTTGAGCAAACTGAAGACGTGCAGTGCGCTGAAATTCCCTTAAAGGAGGCCGTCGTTTAATTTTCAAACGTTTTAAATGCGGACAGGTCTTCAGTAACTTCTGTACAGTTCTTACCGATGCATTCGTTCCAACGTTATTCGCGATTTGTCTTGCCGTTAATGCCGAATTCGATGCTTCGCGTAATATGGCTCGACGTTCTCTCTTAGTTGTAACGGATGTTGTTCGCCCTTTAAAACGTTTTCCATAATTCTCGGGATCCCTAATAAAATTGTTCACAACCTGGTGTGATCGACTTATTTTCTTTGCAGTAGCCCTTGAGGAATACCCTTCTTGATGGAACGCTTTAATTTTTCCAATTTCTTCCATACTTTAAGCACTTCTGTCGTCCCATCGTTGCACAATATTAATTACAGATGTTTGTTTATCCGGATACACGTTGTAACTCGACACTCATCCGGTAGCTTACTATTAAATACTGGTCGTATCCAACCGGCGCGGTGCATTTTATATGTATGTGGTACTTACGTCACCCAATGCATAACGTTAGGCACTATTGCGCAATAATGCGTATTATTTGCCATATCATACCATTACAAACTTGCATTGTATTTTTAGTAAATGAATTATTTTTCAAACCACCGAAAGCTTGCAACAAGTCGGGTGGTCCTATTCATGTTGCGCGGAGTGTATCAACTTCATAAACATTTTCTCACTAAAATACTTAAGGTAGCATTAGGTCCTTTACGAGATTTATAACCAACTGCAGGCAAATATATCTACTAGAGCACCTACAAATAACTATTATGTTTTATGACTCCCTGCGGTGATTCCTGAAATAATCCGTACCGCCATAAATACGACTATTTTTGAGGTAATATTGCAAGCCAAAAGCTTGCGAATCTTTGCCTGATTTTTTATACGAATTTCTTAAAATGCCGAGAGAGAAGACAACAAGTTTAGAAAAACGTTCTGTAATTCTTGCTTTTCATCAACAAGGTTATTCAGTGGGTCGAATTTCCGAAAAGACACATGTTAATAAATCGATTGTTAGTGACATTTGGCGACATCAACGCACGGGCAGTTTAAGAGATCCGTCACGTTCAGGTCGTAAATGAATAACATTTCACGCCCATGATGAGCGTATAAAATTGCTGAGTAAACGAAATAGGAAACTGACAGCACACTAAATCGCCGCAAAAATGAATCGCGACCGCACAAGAAAAATTTCTGTTACTATGTCTTATAGACTGATGAATCTAAGTTTGAAGTGTTTGGACAATCAAGGCGCGTTTTTGTAAGCAGAACGAATGGCCAAAGAATGCTCCCAAATTGTATAGTACCAACCGTTAAACAAGGAAGGAGTTCTTTGCTTCTTTAGGTTTGTTTTTGCTATGCCGGTGCAGGGAACTTGAAGCGAATCGAGGGTATTTTGCGAAAGGAGGGTTATTTAGAAATATTGCAAGAAATTGCAATACCATCGGGGCTACGTTTAATCGGCGAAAATTTTGTGTTTATGCAGGACAACGACCCCAAATACGCAGCAGTAATATGTAAGAATATCTTAAATAACGAACAAAACAATAATACCTCACAAATAATGACATGGCCACCACTAAACCCGGACCTAACCCCATAGAATTGTTATGGGATGAATTGGACGGGAGAGTCCGAAAAGTGTATCCTACTTCAACGAATCATTTATCGAACATATTGCAAGAAGAATGGAATAGCATACCGAATAGAATCCTTGAAAAACTCGTGAAACGGATGCCTCGAATTGTACGGGCTGTTCTTCGCGCAAAAGGGGGTTTCTTCGGGATGTTTAAGATATCTTCTTCTGGACTTCCGGGTTGGAACCGCGTCACTGGCATAACTGCCGACGTTTGATACCCACTCGTATGGGACACCTTCAGGGCTCAACTACTGCTACTGTTTGTTGCACTGAAACTGCGGCGAAACGTCGGTAGTTATACTAGTGACGCGGTTCCAGCCCGGAAGCCCAGAAGAAGATAGTACGGAAGTCTACGTACCAGATGTTTAAGATATCTTTGTTTATTTAACGTTAGAATTGCTTCAATTTTTATTATTATACTTTATAAACATTAATAAACAATAATGCAATAAAGATTTTAAGTTTTGACATAAATTAGTTTAACTGTTTTCCCTTTTTTTAAATTTATTTGAGTGTCCAAACTAATATGGACGGTAGTGTATATAAGTAGATCTAAAAGAATCCGGAATGTAAACAAAAATTAATAAGGTTATCACATTGTAATGAAACAATGTTTAATAAAAAGGTTACAAACAATAACACACTGCCTTGGGGTTTTATTGATATAATGTATAAACAATTTTCATTACTTAAAAATGTCTTTCACATATCTTGCACTAAGTGCTAGTTTCACTACGTATAAAATGCATAAATACATCTGTTATAAACAACCATATCAAAGTTCGATAACTGCATAACCCCACAGTATCTCAACGAATACATCAGATAAACAAACCGCTAACCATAAGTGTTTCTACTTATATTTTAACACATTTACCTCGAAAAGGGAAACAACACGCCTTTGTTAAATCGAAAGCCAGGGTAAAAAAATCATGAACAAGTCTGTACTATCTTTAGAAATATCTTTTTTGTCCATAATGCACGTCACCACGAGAATATACTTGAATTTACTGGAATTACTTATCGAAATAGAAATGTTTTAGCTTTGATACATCTATTCCGTATTTGAAATATTTAATAGAAATTTGTACAAGAAGAAAATAAATAAAAAGAGACAAATACACAATATGGCTGTCGCAAGTTCAACTGCATACAAAAATTCCTATTTATCTTTACCCCAGCGATAATTCTAGACAAACGTTATATTTTTTGTTGGAATTATCAAGCATGATTCATATTTTTTATAGATCAAATGTAATTAGATAAACGCGAAGCTTACTATTGTCTAATTACTTCAAAATTTTATTTTATCATACATCTAAATTATCGATTTTTTAAATACACGTTTGCAGTCTAGTAATATTTTAAATAATAATTAAAAACTCTTATTTTTTCATCACGATTTAAACATATAACCTACT
This sequence comes from Dermolepida albohirtum, assembly GCA_031893035.1. NCBI lineage: Eukaryota > Metazoa > Arthropoda > Insecta > Coleoptera > Scarabaeidae > Dermolepida > Dermolepida albohirtum. Next base: position 12,881 of record JAVIWB010001564.1, on the reverse strand, counting down.
TAAAACGTTAATTAAAATTCTTAATATTTAGAAATTACATTATCTACAATTTTTATACAAACTTGAATAGATTCACTTTTTTTCAGCGGTTTATCTTATCTTAGGTCATTTGATCCTTATATAAACAAATCACGTGATGTATCGATAAAACAGGTAGGCCTGTTCTATTTTTAAAAATTCAGGCAGCGAAAATTATGTCAATTTTATTTTGTAATTTATAAAAAGTGACGGATAAACCCTAATTAGAAGAGTTTTGCCTGAAAATTATTTTATGGCAAAAATTAAACAATTTCAATTACTTATACTTTTAGATACCGTACTATCAACTAAAAATCGATTGCGTGTATTTAATATTTTGAAAATATTTTGTTACATAATAAATGAAAACGTGACATTTTAACATATAAAATTCTTTGATCAAAATACTTAATTATCTCTAAATTAAATAATACTATCCTTTCAATGTGTTCTATATTTAATGCTTAATAAAGGAATTTATTGATTTAATAACCCAAAATTGCATAAAGAAAAAATAAATTTTATATTCTGAATTGATTCGTTAACATTTCATATTGATAACTAATAATAAATACAATAATCGTTATAATCTTCACCTATTTTTTTTTATTAGTTTACTTCAAACATCTGAAGAAGACATTGTGTAGGTAAACAATTAAGTGCAATAATTACCAAATAAATAAGTGAAAATTTTAACACACTCTCTCTCTCTTTATTAATGTTAATTATTAAAATTTTATAACCTATTTAAATTATCAGCACTGTTTACAAATAAAATTGAACAATTTTACAGTATGAGCTAAGGAATATCACAAATTTTACACCTACCTGATATGTCTGAAAACAATATTTTGAGAATTCACGTTTTTCCAGGCTCCATTTAAATAATCCCTGCAAATCCTGGCCGACAATTCCCTCATTTCCAAACTATCCGGCCCCATCTGTTTGCAAAGCAAATTTAGCCAATTAGAAAATCTTTTCGCTTGCATTTTTTTGCTTATCGATAAAATAACAAATTAACACGTTCCCGACAGAAAAAAAAAACTAGTTCGTTTTATAATTTGACTGATACTGGTTGATCTATTTCTTGTCTCATTACTTTTTTTTGTTAAAGAAATCGGAATCAATAAAATAACGCAGTCGCATGTTTAGCACGAAATCAACAGAAAATACAGTTAAATTACCTTTAAGTTTTGTAACAAAGCCATTATCTTAACGTGCCCTATTCAAGAATTAAAATAAAACAGGATTAAATGGCAAGCTTATATTTAATCAGTTATAATCTGAAATATAACCTACAAAACAATTTCGTGAGTGAATATAGGTTAGACAAGCTAACTTTACACAACAAGCGTTCCAACACGACTGGTTTCGTAAATTGTGTAGTTTTATATTTTATATCTTGTCTGTGGTAACATATATTTTCAGTGAAAACCATGAAACAATTGAGATTAACGCTGCGTTTTATATTAGTTTGTTTTGGTCGTGCTGATTAATGATGTAATTTTCATAAATTTATATGATAATAAAAAGTGCATATACTCCTTAAAGCGTGCAAACATGGTGCATATAAGAATATATTAAAATAATTATAATTATACTCAAAATCCTATTTTATACTAACTTAAATAATTCTGTAAGGTAGGAATTTAATATATGTACTTACATATTAACGATGTTTTACTCCCGTCCATATTTAATTATACCTATTGTAAATTTTTAGCTACCTACTTTGATCTTTGTAAATTTTAAAATATTAAAATGTCACCATTCAAATAATGATAACGTATTCAGCTTTATTATACTTTTTTAATACTGTTTTATTTCTTTGAACTTTGTTCCTGTTTCATTGTTATCCTAATATATACGCAAATATCGAAAAATGTTTTTTATTTTAAAGTTTTTTGTATCAATTTTTCGAAGGATGGAGTAGCCGGCAAAATAGTCACGTTCAGTAACTAATGCAGAATCTTTTAGATGGTCGTTTAAAATTGTTTCGAAAACTATTTTTTTTGGATTGCAAAATTGTATTGGCTATAATGATGATGAAAAATTACTTGCGAAAATATCAAATTTTCAGAATTAAATATTGAATTTCTTGTACATACATTATACCTAAATATTTTAAACAAAAATACAGATAGTATATTATTGTCAACTATAAATACTAAATAAGTAATATCTTATTGCGACATTTTAATGCTCGTTAAGTAAATAAATGACAAATCTGGCACGCATATTAATTTAAAAGTTCTATCCTATTGTACTATTTATTTATAATGCTTGTGTAATCTTAAATGTAATTATTGAAATACTTTTTATGGTTACCATCAAAGCTTCATATTTTATTTTATTAGATAAAATTATATATTTCTGTTTAAGGTCATAAGGTCTTTCCACCGTTTTCAGTACAGAAATTTGAAACAAGAATATTCAAAGCAAATTAATTCGTCATTTAACTCCTGGAGAAAGTTGCATTACATTATTACTAGTTTATATTGAAATATTTATCACTCAGTACTATTTAGACAAACATATTTAGTTTTAGTTTTGTGCTTTACATATTCTTAGTTCTATTATATGGCAAATTTTAAATTAAAATTAATTTCTAATATTGCGTACTAATTTCTAGTTCAAATACAAACAACTTTATGGATATAGTTGTGTCTCGTTGCATTTTCGATAAGGAAAATAGTGTTTACATATATAACGATAAATAAAATATTATCACAGATGTTATTTATTTGTCTTTGAATTTACTAGAAATATTTGAGTTTAATTTTTGTATAAAACAAGTAAATTACATGGTCACGTCCTGGTTCCATTCGTAAAATGGACTTGACTATAAGAAAACGTGTTATTTCCAGAGTTCAGTTTAAAATAACAAAACTGCGTACATTGCATGTTACGGAAATATAGTTCTTGTTTACAAAACATATCTAGTACACCTTCAAATGTAAATAGAAATTTGTTGCAACAAAAAAATTGAGTGCAATTGTATCTTCTTTGTTAGTTAAGCAAATATTAATCAGACATTGCGATTAATATGTTTTCACGCATTATTCTTCAGGAATTCACTTTTGTTTAGCAATGAATTATAATTTTTTGGGTTTTCCATAGTTTTCCCTATAAAGTTGAGTAAAACCAGTAACATTAAATAGAAAAGGAATAAGATTGCTTCACATCTAATATATATACAATAATATATATTAATGTAATAAGCAATGATTACTTTTTAATTTCAATATTAATAACTTTTTTTGTTGAAAACTTTATGAAACATTGTTGATAGAAGCTTATGCTTTTATAATTTGACTGCTGTCGTTGGTTACGGCCTTGTAATCGTTTTGAAACGCAAATATAATACTAAAACATAACCTGCATACAATGGGTTATGAAATTCAATCAGAGTTTACAGTAATTTCTACGAAATTATAGAAAAGAAACCACTTGTTTCTCTACGAAAATATGTAATTTGTATATCGCTATGAGTAAAAGGAAAAAACCGTCGGAGGACAATCCTAATCATGATTTCTGCGAATTTCTCACAGGTTAGGTTATTGTCATTTAATTTTATATTTAAAATTTTAAAATAAATTAATTACAGAACTAGCTGAATATGAAAAGAACGTTGGTAGAAATATTTATAAGCACAACGCTTATAGAAAAGCTGCTAATGTACTAGCTGCACACCCGACCAGAATAACTTCTGGTAAGGAAGCACGAACACTAGACGGAATAGGTGAGAAAATCGCTAAAAAAATTGATGAATTCCTCCAAACTGGGAAATTGAAAAAACTTGAAAATGTATTACAAATATTTTCACATTAATTATATACATTTTAATGATACTTTTAGATACAAAAAGATGAAAAAAGTACTGCAATTAATTTGTTAACAAGAATATCTGGTATAGGGCCTGCAAAGGCTCATAGTTTAGTTGAGTTAGGTATAGAAACTATTGATGATCTAAAGAAACATACTGATAAATTAAATCATCACCAACTGATTGGATTAAAGTACTTAAATAAGTTTATTTTCAATCATTCTTTTTAAACTTCTTGATTTGTTAGATACTTTGAAGACTTTGAAAAGAAAATTCCAAGGAAGGAGATTGAAGAAATTGAAAAGATTATTGCAAAAGAAATTAACAAAATCGATCAAAATTATGAAATTACAATTTGTGGGAGTTACAGGTTAGCGATGTTTTGGGTTTTTGTTTACTTAAAAAAAATATTTAATTATTGACTTGCTTAGGCGAGGAAAATCAGAAAGTGGTGACATAGATGTATTAGTAACGCATCCTGAATATACAAGCAAAAATGCAGGACATAAAAAGCATAACATGTTAAAAGACATTGTCAAAGGTTTGGAGAAATGTAATGTCATTACTGAAACAATTTCAATTGGAGATACAAAATTTATGGTAATTTTCTATTACTAAAATGGTACACCAACACTTTTGATTAATAATTTCATTTTAGGGAGCTTGTTGTTTAAATCAAGATTCAGTAACTAGACGTTTAGATATTCGTTTAACACCCTATGATCAATATTCTTGTAGCATATTATATTTTACAGGATCTGACATGTTCAATAAAGCAATGCGACTTCATGCAATAGAGCAAGGCTTCACTTTGAACGAATATTCTTTGAGGCCATTAGGATCAACAGGTAAAAGGTTTTAATTTGTCCTATATCACCCTAAATTATTTTTTTAGGAGTACCTGGCGAACCAGTCGAAATTACTTCAGAAAAAGATATTTTTGACTGTATTGATTATGAATATAAAGAACCTAAAGACAGGAATTAATAGAATATTGTTATTTATATTGTATTGTAATTGTTTAATTTAATAAACATTAAAAACCTTGCTATCTGCTTCTGGGTTTCCGGGCTGGAACCGCGTCACTAGTATATCTGCCGACGTTTCGTACCCATTTGTGTACTGCACTGAAACTCTCAGTTTCAGTGCAGTAGTTCAGCCCTGAAGATGTCCCATACAAATGGGTACGAAACGTCGGCAGATATACTAGTGACGCGGTTCCAGCCCGGAAACCCAGAAGCAGATAGCATGGACCACGACCGCGGAAGTCTACGTACCAAATTAAAAACCTTGATTGAAGCAATTTTTAATCAATACATTGTAGACCAAAGAAATAGTCTTCTTTAATAAAAGTAGATTTATTTTACAAAGATTGACTGTTGGTACAAGGTATTTTATTTAGAAATCTTTATGATAATATTGCTATATTATAAAAAAAGTCATTAATATCCGAGAAGGTATAGATTTACAATAAATCTTTTTTTAATATTTCAATATTTGAGAAGGGAAAACGCAAAATTAAATATATAATTAATGTAAATATTTAAAATAATTTGTAAAAAGAGAAAAATTTAAATTCTGAAAGTAGGATAAACTGGTAGCGCCACCTTTTGTATTTTATTTACCAATACGTATCTGAATAAATGAAATCTATAAGTGGCTTAAAATATTTGTACAACAAAATAAGGTATGTTGAACACGAAACCAAAATTCAATCAATTGGTGCATGGCCCAAATGGGGCTAATTATTACGTCAGCAGCAGTTCTGTTTTCACTGTTGCACTTTTTTTTGGGAAGTAGCTATAATATTTTACATTAAAATATACTTTCGTCGATTTTACAAAGTAGATAATTTAGTATGCAGCTTCCATTTCATAGATTTTCAAATATGCTTTTGATTGTCTATCCACTGCACGCGTAAGTGTACCTTATTTTCTTGTTCCATAGTTTAAACTACTTGAAAGTGGTCATTAAATGTCTGAGGGCTACGCAAAGCCCATCATTTCATCAGATAAAGTCGAATAAAATAAACGGTGGTCACTACTTTGTGGGCTTTTCCTAAATTTAATTAATGATTTGTTTCTTTTTTGGAGCTGGTTGTCCCTTTTGAGTCCATTGTTTTGATTGTTCTTCTGTCTCGGGTGTGAAGTGATGGACCCATGTTTCATCCATGGTTATGAAACGGCGCAAAAATTCTGCTTTGTTGCTGTGAAACTTTGCTAAACACTCAATTGAAACATCTTCGCGACACTGTTTTTGCGCGAGTGTGAACAAACGCGGCACACATCTTTCTCGTGTCCAAATGTCCACTTCTTGAAATGCCTACTGTGTCTGCTAGCTCGCGCACTTTCAGTCGACGATCATCCAGAACCGCTTTGTGGATTTTCTTTACCATTTCTGGAGCCGTCACCTCATTTAGTCAACCACTGCGATGCTCGTCTTGGCAGTTCGTACGGCCTCGTTTAAACTCTGGTACCCAATATTTCACTGTTGTAAACGAAGGAGCAGACTCACCAAAAGTAGAATCCAGTTCAGCTTTTATATCGGTTGGGCTGAGGCCTTTCAAATAAAAGTATTGTATCACGTAACGACCAATTTTCTCCATTTTTACAAATTCACCGAAAACGTTCACTATTGATGGCTGCCAAACAAATACTAAATAACGTGGCGTCTTCAAACTTGAAACATATGCTTTATAAATTGTGTACTTTCAAATAGTTATATTTTTTTGGAAGAATTTTATATTTAACTACTTTTTTATTACAATTTTTTATAGTTCACACTTAGCCTCTAATAAGTAGTGTACTGTCAAAGCCTGCAATTGAAGAAAATATTCTTTGGTTCCATATGCTAAATTACCTTTTACTATTAGTACTCACTATTAACAATGAACAACAATGACTAGGCATAAGGAAACGAAGGTTTTCTTTTGTCTACTTCAAAGGGTTTAAGTAAAACAATACTTAATTCCTTCAATAATAATTTATTCATTCAATTACTTTTTAGAAGACAATTTGAAAATTAGTTTTCAAACTTCAAGGAGCAAATACGATTTGAGGAATAAACACAGATTATAAATTTTATGTATTGCAGTAAATTTCATGCACTTCTGTATAATTTTTGCATTTCATTTGGGAAGAAGTTTTTATCAATTTTACAGACGAACACATACCCACACAAAGATAGATAGAGAGAGAAAGAGAGAAATATGGAAAGTTCTCGAAAAATATACAATTTGGTTGAGGGACTTCTCGTCTAATTCTAAAGTATATACGTTTTTCTTGCATAAAATTGCAAAATTGAGCGCTTTATTTTGTATGTACATATACGTATAATATATAGGACATCAAGAATAAATAATACACACAAAATTTACGTTTCGTGCAAAAAATACAAATGAATAAAATATATTTGTCACCGAAAAATCGCCAAAATTATAAAAGTAAAACTTTGAATTGTTTTTCGACGTCCCTGTATATATTATAATTACAATAATACGTAGTTTTAGATAGAAATCTACAGGAATTATTACAGCAAAAGACGCTTAAGATTGTGCAAAAAATGTATAAAATACGTGCTTTTTATTTGTAAAATGTTAATTTAATCTTAAATATTAGTATTAATATACATTTACATATATACAGTGTTGTATGCACAACCGTTTCAAAATACAAAATTATAAAGTGACGCAATAAGTTGAAAAGCATTTATGAAATGTACATACTTCAAAATAAAATACGTTTTGATCAGATAATTTTATGAAATTATATTTAATATAATAATATCTCCATTAATAGTCTCCTATGACCATCTTGGCAGGATAGTGACTTTAGTATTTAAAAGATACAAGTTTGCAAAAGTTATTAAATTAATACACAAACAAAACAAATCGTTCTAATTACTGTTTTTGATGAGCACCGCCAACTGTATTGTATTTTATTAAAATTTAAATCGTACATTTTATAAAATCAGAGATACTATATTTTATTATTCTGTTAAGACCTATAGAGTATAAACGAATAGAGAAGGTGATTCTAACGTAGCAACGAAATGTACGAATATTGGTTCATGCAGTGAAAATTTTCAATAGCGGAGACGTGTGTTCGCATCAGTCTATATCGATGATGCGAAACATTATATACTGGTACTTTATTCCAATGTAATTGTTATGTCAGAGTTCGCATGTGTTCATTACGTCAGAGTTCCTTTCTGTATTTTGTTACATTCTACTTTATATACTTTAAAAACGTAGTAATGGGAGCTTATGATATGATTGCGTATTATAAAGGGGTAGTAAACGTTTATTTAGAGCTGCATATTCAAAATTTGCTTACCAAAAATATGATAGAAGAAAACTACAATGATATAAACAAGAATGCTACTTGTAAATGTTAATGATATTTGTTTCTATCCAATATAAGTTCACTAAATGAGATGTGTTCCCCTTTTGTCCAATCACATACCACAAAATACTACCCTATCTTTCTCAATGTAAATGAAGTATTGCTGAGTTCTTCAATATGTAATGCAATACAATAATTCGGTGTTTTACTTTACAATTGTCAATCGTTATTTTTAGGTAATATACGTACAGAGCATTTACTTTAACGTTATATTCCCGAAATATCAGATATAGACACATAACTGTGATTCTTTCATTAAAGGTTTCAAAAAAATTTCTTGAACATATGTACATATTTATTGCTAGTAGGAAATAAAGGTGTTCTGAAATAATTAACTTTCCACACCTTGCATTTTTTTTCTGGAGTTCTACAGGGTTTAAATTTAGGCCAACTCCTTTTTATCATATTTATCAACGATCTTGCTTATGTGAGTGATTAAGTCCAATAAACTTTTGTTTGCTGACAATTTGAAGGTAGGTACAATCACTGTAATACAACTATAGTACGTAGGTAATTTTGATGGAGCCTGTGGTTGATTAGCTTAATCACTTAAGGTTGATATATAACCCCTTTCCACATTCACTTTCGTATTCTGTGTACGTATTTCGACAACTAAGTTGTCATCATCAGCAAATAATTAAACAGTGTCGCACCTGGAAATATCCGTACGAAAACAAATTCCACACACGATCTGTACCATCGAAAGCCAAAACGCACTCTAAGCTCACACACAGTGTGCGTTTTGGCTTTCGATGGTACAGACCGTATACGGAATTTGTTTCGCGCAGGTTTTTGCCGTAATTTTCCAGGTGCGACACTGTTTAATTATCTGCTGATTATAACAACTTAATTGTCGAAATATGTATACAGAATACGAAAATTAATGTGGAAAAGGGTTATATATCAACCTTAAGTGATTAAATTATAGTACATTTTTGTGTTCTATGTGTCTTTCACACTTCATTACTACGTTGTTAACATCTGATTCAATTTATGCCTTTACCATTAAAAAATTCACAAAAATTGCAAATCTGTTTTAAAGAATTCACTAAAGATGCGTTTTGTGAATTCTTGAAAAGTAGTCATAAAAATTTTTTAAAAATCGCAAAATTTACCATAAATTATACAATCTGATCACGCTGGACACAACTGAAGCAATTTATTAGAATTAACAATGCAACGTTTCAATTAGATTTGTCATCGCTATAATTAGCGAAAGTACATATATAGTAAAGTAACATACTTATAAGAAGCAGCATTTTCATAAACTTTAAATCATGCAAAATATTCCTCCTTCGCTGTTAAAAAAGAAATGTAATATGCATTTCTATGGAAAGTTGTATACTTCTTTTTGTTCAATTGTTTGCAAAGCTTTTCGATTTTTTTGAGTGGTGATGAAGTACAAGATGACTTGGTACAATTTATCGTTAGATTAGATGGAGATATAAGTTCAACTTCTTTGATCTGAATCACAATAATAGATTTTATAAAACCCCTTTTTTTCTTTTATAATCTATGAAAATTAATTGTTATTCAAACATTTCACAACTCAATAGTGAACCATGTGTCTGTTTTTATTGTGTTTTACATCATGAGATTTAAAATTTTTGTAAAAAATTAGTATTCCGTAACCTTCATATCAAATCTGCTTGCAATTGAGCGGATTATATTGTTACAGTGAAATTTTGTTGATTTCAGTTGATTTTCTCCCACTGACGTTCGTTAGTTTATTATGTATTTGATTTTTCATTATATTTCAATAAAAAGGTTGTAATCGCTCTGGTTTTTAACTTTTTTATTACTGTGCTATATCTGACAGTATCAAAAAGAATAAAAACAGATGAGTGCATGCCATAAAGCTTCATATTTTTAGTAGTTTACGTGCAGCCACTGCACAAGTTTTGTAACACCATTGGGAAAAAGCAGCACACATATACGTTGTGTTGTTTTTCGTACGAGCGGCCATGATAATATCTTAATGTTAAATCTCTCTGTATCAAATGGTATTTAGTATATGTACATGCCTTTTGCAAATAAAATGATTAAATTAAATATTTCAATGCATTCTTTTGGGTTTAGATGTATACAGCGTTACAGAAACGAAGTTTTTATTTCTCATACTCATAAGCCATGTACTCATTTCCAACAAAGAACCTTTTATATAGTACGCGTGCATATTCGGTTGCATAAGCCGTAGTAAGAAAATCAAGTATGTAAATTTTTCTTAATTATTGCGTCAATTTAAAAAATAAACTCATTTTATAGAACAATTGTACGTGTTTAAGTTATTTTTTGAGCAAAATAAAATGCTAAAAGCGACGTATTACGATAAATCCAGGCAAATTAAAACAATTTTTTTTATTCGTTTAAAAAATGTAAGCTCAAATTTAAACGTTTGTAATCAATGTAATTTCAATTACTTTTCTTTTCATCTTAAATTTTATAGTATTTATTTATTATTATTCATCGTATATAGCCCCCCCCCCCTTCTGTTAATAACAAAGAAAATTAAAAAGAATATCGCTAATAAGTAAGAACAACTATAATATAAACATTTAAAAATATTTTTAACCTAAGAAATAAAATAGTGACTGAAAGGAAGAAAATGAGAAGATATAATACTTCATTACCTAATAACAATTTTTTGTGTTGATTGTTTTAACAATATCTTTAATTTATACATCCCTAATATGGTCCCTAAAATTGATATTAAATATATTAAGTCCACTTTATTTGCAGGTTATGCAGCGTGTATTTTATTAATTTTATTTTTAATTTAATGACGATAAAGTCAAAAACATAAAATACATATGCGTCAGATCATCATAAAAAAATTAAACGAACTATAGTGGAACAAAAATATCTTAAAATATTCCTAAAAAATACTTCTAATAAAAAATTAAAAAAATAAAAAACAAAAACATTATTATGAGGGCGATGAATAACTATCACCGCTTTTCATTTGTTTTGCTTTTGTTTTCGATTGTCTTATATCCTTCTGACAAATCGGTCGACACTTCGCTAACGGCTTCTAGCGAAGAATCGGCGGACATTTGGCGATCTTGTATCCAATCGTACGAACCCGGAGCGGAATTGGCTCTACCCGAGAGGCCAATGTGGAATTTCGGGGTCGGTTTTTCCGGATTACTTTGCCTGTGGTTTTCCCTTCGGTGCAAAAATGGATTCTGAAAATATTTTTAAAAAAGATCATAAAAACAAACCTTCGAGTTTCACCGGAAAGCAGGAAGTTTTTATAAAATTTCTGCATTATATATACGATGTACAAAGCGGTAAAAATTGGGATTTTTCAAGCCTTTCATATTCGAAATCGTACCTGGAAAGAATGTTTCTTTAACATGTGCTTTATTAGAATTAGGGTATCTAATTTTGGAATTGAAGTAACAACTTGAGCGACGTCCTCTTCGGTCACCTCTACTAGATGGCAGTTTTCTTCCTCGGTTGGTAAGGGGAAGCTGTTATATTTAGTCACCCATGGGTGTTCCTAAAACATAATTGCATAATTTGATTTGAACTACATGTAGACCAAGTGCATCTCAAAATAAATAAACAAAATTCAAAAATGCGCTACTTATTTTTGAAACATTATGGAGAACGAATTTTAATTTTGGAAAACAGGGTATATGTACTGTTAGTTGCAAATTAAATATAATTATAGAAAATGAAGCCAGTACCGCTACTAGGATTGTGGGTCACTATTCTGTTATTTTGTTAATTTTTGTCCGTTTAGATAAGTATTTAAGATTATTTAAACTATTTATTATTTGATAATTATCAGATGAATTTGTAATAGTAATATATAATATTGATTGATACTCAAAATAAGAAAGTTAAAGCCCTGACGAGGCAAACAGGGTTATGCGCTTCACCAATGCCACAGTGGACATCTAGAAAAAAATGCAAACGCAATACTCGCTAGAGCTGCGTTCGCATTTTGCTCGGATGAAAAATATTTAATGTATTTTGACCCGCTGATTATGAAAAACAAACTGCGTTGCCATATTTTTTTCGATTTCGGAGGTATTCTCGTCAATAAACGTGCAAAGAAGAGACGATCTCTCAGTGGAAAATCATACGCATAGTTTTCTAGAGTATGTCAGGGAACCCTTGGGTAGTTTTCGTATTAAAATTCTGGATCGGAAATTTTTTCAAATCGCAAAGAATTTTGCCTTTTTCACATTGCTAGACGTGTATCGACGTCTGGAATCAACTCGTTCAAATCGAAACCCACTAAGACGCCTGTTTCTCAAGATATGTCCGAAAAACTGGAATCGTTGCATCAATTGGTGAATTTTGTTCCTTTCGACGAGCACTTAAATTCGGTGCAAAGTTCGTGGTAATTGGATGAAAAATGAGGGAGATATGGAGATTTGAAAATTTTGCGAATTTAATCGGGACAATCGTCGTATCTCGGTAATCGAGGGTCATTCGGTGAGCGTATGTGTTAGTGATAGATACTTACACATTACGTATATTCATATAGTAAGACTAAGGTAAGGGTTCTAGATAAATCCTATCTGTAATAATCGGGCTTGTAGATGAAGTGCACACAAGTACATTAAGAATCTCTTCTCAGGGTGAAAATATTTATTTGCAAATAAGCAATATATACAACC
>JAVIWB010001563.1:0-23332 GCA_031893035.1 Dermolepida albohirtum | reverse complement strand
CGACAAATACAAAATAAGCACGTAACAATGTAGCTTTTTAGAAACGCTTTTCAAAACAAACGATTCGTCATATAATTCGCAATGTTCGTAAATGATAAATAATAATTTTGGAATCTTGAATTTTAAAATCTTCACTTATAAGCTTAACCTTAAGATATTAATTTGTAATAAATATCATTGACATTATCAGTCTCAATTATTGGGTTGGCAACTAGTACTTTCGGTTTTGTAGTATAAAATAAAACACTTTTTCTTTAAACAAAGAATAGTTTTTAATCAATTATATATTTTCCATTTTGCTCAATGACCTTTTGCCATCTTTCTTTCAGCTGCATGATTCCGCGCTCATAAAATTTCTGGCCCTTATCAGCAAAAAACTGAACCAGGTGTAAGTGAAGGTCATCGTCATTTGTGAAAGTTTTACCATTCAAAGAATTCTGCAAATTTTGAAATAAATGGTAATCAGATGGTGCTAGATCAGGACTGTATGGGGGATGTGGCATCACTTCCCAGCCAAGCTCCAATAGTTTCCCACGAGTTACCAAATATGTGTGAGACCTTGCATTGTCTTGGTGGAAAACTACACCTTTCCGATCTGACAATTCTGGCCGTTTTTCTTTGATTGCTTCATCTAGTTTTATTAATTGTTGACAGTAAACATCAGAATTGGTCGTTTGGTTCCTTGGAAGCAGCTCAAAAACACATCTTTGTAATCCCACCAAACTGACAGCATGATCTTTTTTGGATGCAATTCAGCTTTCGATGTGGTTTGAGCTGGTTTATCGTGTTTGCTCCATGATCGTTTTCGAACTATGTTACTGTACAGGACCCATTTTTCATCACCAGTGATGATTCTTTTTAAGAAAGGGTCGGTTTCATTTCGTTTAAGGTGCATATCGCAAAAGTTGATTCTTTGTGTTAAATGAATTTCTTTCAATTCGTGAGGTACCCAAATATCAAGCTTCTTAACTAGCCCAAGACATTTTAAATGTTTTTCAATTGTTGTGTGCGATACATGTAGCCTCTCCGCAACCTCTCGAATAGTTATATGACGATCCTCTTCAATTATGACTTTGGTTTGGTCATCATCAACTTCAGTAGGCCGACCAGAACGTTGCTCATCTTTGAGGGAAATGTCTCCAGAACGGAATTTTTTATACCAATTCTGACGCGTGCGCTTTGTTAAGCAATTAGCACCATAAACTTCACATATGTTTTTGTGAGCCGCAGCAGCTTTCTTTCCTTTACTGAAATAAAATAGTAAAATATGTCGAAAATGTTCGTTTCTGCACTCCATTTAAAATTAACCCACACCTAATAGCTTTAATAAAAATCACGCACTACTTGCTTCTGAGGTTACGTCAATGTGACTAGTATCACGCGACAAACGGTAAAGTACAGCACTAACATCTCTCTATCAGTAAAAACCGAAAGTACTTAGTAGCCAACCCAATATCTTGCATTACAGAGGTTTTAAAACGAATCGAAAGACACCAGTTGAAAAATTTTAAAAAAATTAATGAAACATCATGAAAGATGTTTTCGATAGAAAATATATGAAAAATAGATACTTGATTTCGGTGTTTGTAATAGTTTCCATGTATTGCTCTTTTTTGTTTCATTTCGAAAGAAATCTTACGTACAGAATATACCTTTTATGTCTAGCTGTAAATTTAACGATGCTCTTTCAAAATTTTAACAAAGAAACTTTTAACTTCTTAAATGATTTTATTGCACTCTCAGTAGGAAGACGTAGTAGAAAGTTTAGATGGATTATCCCTAACCTACGGAACGCAATTAGGTACGTGTATGATGAATAGATTTAATTTCCCGAATAACTAAATAATAATTTAATTCGCTCGTAAATTTAGGGCATACATAAATATGTCTACGATTTTATTATTTACGAGAAAAACGAGAAAAAAATCTACCTAGCCATGATTAAAAAGCAATTAATTGTATTTTATGTATTATAAAGGGTTTTCCAATAGGGACTTGATAAATTTTAATGCAATTTGTGAACGCACCCTTTCACTAATCATCCAACTGTCACTGTCAATTGATTCAGTAAACTTAACATTTTCATCATGGTAAAGTACACGAACGAACAACGTCTGCAAATTATAAAAATTTACTACAGAAATTCGGAGTCGGCGACCGCTACTTTAAGAGCGTTAACTCCGATTTTCGGTCGTAATTCTCGCCCTAGTAGACAGGCAGTAACAAGTTTAGTGCAAAAATTTGAGTCTACATATTCGTTGTGTGATGTTGCCGTGCCAGTGAGACAACGGGTTGGCCGAAGTGTCGAAAATATCGCTGCCGTTGAAACGTCCGTAGCAAATGATCCAAATCAGTCAATTCCACGGCGTTTTCAAGAGTTGGGCATCGCCCTGACCACTTTATGGCGAATTTTGTGTAAGCATCTTGGTTTACACCCATACAAGATCAAGCTGACTCAAGAATTGAAGCCGATGGACCATTTGAAGCGACGTACATTCTCCGATTGGGCTCTAGAAAAGATGCGCCAAGATGATCAATTTCATCGCAAAATCATTTTCAGTGACGAAGCTCATTTTTGGCTTAATGGGTTCGTCGATAAGCAAAATATGCGTTATTGGTCGTGTGAAAATCCACATGTGCTTCATAAAACACCACTTCATCCACAAAAAATAACCGTTTGGTTGCGGTTTGGATGCCGGCGGCGTCATAGGGCCATATTTTTTCGTCGACGATAATGGTCGTCACGTTACTGTGAACGGTAATCGTTATTGCGCCATGATTACCGATTATTTTTGGCCCGAATTGGAAGATATGGACTTGGACAACATGTGGTTTCAGCAGGACAGTGCCACAAGCCACACAGCACAGTTACAATCGATTTATTGAAGAGTAAGTTTGATGAGCGTGTTATCCCAAGAAATGGACCAGTCGATTGGCCGCCTCGTTCGTGCGATTTAACGCCTCTAGACTTTTTTCTTTGGGGCTACGTCAAGTCATTGGTCTATGCCAACAAACCGACAACGTTGGAAGAGCTCAGAGCCAACATTGAACGCGAAATAGCAGCCGTTTCGGCCGAATTGTGTGGCCGAGTCATTGAAAATTGGGTCCAACGAATCGACCGCTGCAAACCTGCCCGCGGTGGGCATTTGAACGAAATCGAGTTCCATTCATAAATGTTTCGATTGTACTTCAACTCGATAATAAAGTGTTTGAAATATCTCAAATGGTCTGCATTTTATTTTGAAAAAAAGTTGTCAAGTCCTTATTGGAAAACCCTTTAGTCACGTTCAATAGTGATATTCTTCACATGATTGCCACAGCTTAAGGATGTGTTCTTGAAGCAATTTCAAGTTAAAAAGTCTAATGAACGTATTGTTGTTATTAAAAAGTCGGGGTGGCTGTGATTCATCAGTTATTATTCATTTAGACAGTAAACGTCAATGGAGTTAATTTAGAGTGTTTTATTTTCTCGTGTTGCATTTAAAATACCGTTAAAAGTATGTTAATTTTTTCGAATTAAGGATACGCCGATAATCACATTGTTTATTACTGTCCCAGTTTTTTGTAAAATAGGGACGAGGGTTTCTATGAGAGAGGCATTATGAAATTACCTTCAAAATGGCAACAAGTTATCGAACAAAACGGTGCATATTTGACCTAAGTCGGATCATTCTAACTATGCTAAATAAAACCTTCAATTTAATACAAAAATAATGGATTTCTTTTTACTAGACCTTATATATTAAAATTGTACGGCGATGAATGGAGAGTTTGTCAATATTAATAAATATAAATAATAATTATAATTTCTCTAAACGTCGCCCAAATCATTTAAAGAAATAAATTGATGCTTCAGTGAAATGTATAAGAAATTACTTACACAATAAAATCGCCTCATTTTCTAATGTTAGAGTGAAAAATATTCTTTTTTTATTAATAATTCATCTAAATTAGTGCAAAGCTATTTGTATAGAAATTTACAATTTTCGGAATGTTTTAATAATATATTTGTCTATAATAAAATTTGCAATAAACGACTTTATGTTTTAGATGGGTTGCAAAAAAATATAAAAACATATGTTTCCTAAATCGACCGATTTTTTTACAAACATTATTAGGTTAAGGCCAGTACGAAATTATATAAAAAATTGTATATACATTTAATGTTTAAAATTTAAACACATATAGATAAACAATATTGCAATAAACTAGCAACAATCGGACTAAAAATTATCCACGAGATGAATAAATTAAAATGCTAATTGCAAAAACAATTACAATATAGGTCAGACAATCAAAATACCTTGTATGTGACATTCCGTTCAAGGCTGACCCGATCGTAGTAAAATTGCAAGCTCACAAATCACAGGTGTCCTCCCGAAACGCGACAAAAAATAATTCAACAAATACAAGGTGCCAAACTTTTCTTTCTTAACATTTGTACGACGGGCTTGTATAAAAGGCAGTGCGAAAAAAATATGGAAATGCGCTCCAACTGAAGTGCGAATGTATAGCAGAGATAAACCGCAAGACGGATTACAATCAATTAAAATCGACTCAACATGTGCGAGAGAACCCGCGGACTGACCGGGACCGCCAGCGAGTCAGACCATGTGCCATGGTTCAAAATCCCCACCTTTGAAGGCACCATGGTGTACCTGACCCCCTGACGTGAAGCTGCAACTGCTTATGTAATATCTCAGACGGTTAACCTGTTAAACGGTGTTTGAAAGCTTTTAGGATTTAAAACAATTTGAAAGCAATTATTGATATTGGTCATAATAACAACAACAACGATATTAACAAGTTATTTGAGAAAAGGGAATTTCTTAATTCAACAAATATTAATTATTATTTTTTTATAAGCTAAATTAACCAATAGTTAGTTAATTATGTATTGTAGTAATCTATCATCCTTTAAGAGACGATTTTAACGTCTCTATGGACTACTTTGAAAAGCTATTGGTCTGCTTGATCCGTACTTACAAGTATGTAATATTATGTAGAGATTTAAACCCCGATTCTTTAATAAAAACATTATATGGGAATCAAAACGATGAAGACAGTGAACAACTTGTTGCTAGGATTATGAATGCTACAGAAACTATTCGTGATGATTCTGAGACTGTTAACAGAGCTACCTTTTCAATTCTAAGAAGAGCTAGACTATGTATACAGCAAATGGGTGGAAATTTTGAACAACTAATTGAATAATTTGTTTTAAATAATTTTCATTGCGACTTTTTTTTTTAAACAGTTTGTAATAACTGCATCAGTAGGGTTATCTAAAATTAGAAATGCTTGTAGCTCAGTTACGATAGAGTTTTGGGCATATGTTCTTTAGACATTTTTAACTTAAAATTGCTTTAGTAACACATCCTTAAGCTGTGGCAATCACGTCATGGGACCCTATACATTGAGATTATCACCGTGAAATGCAATAAAACATTAAATTAAGATATTGTAAAACTTTCTTACTTGGCCAAACTTCCGAGAAGGATAGTACATGTACATTAATATATTATTATTAAACCACGTCTGGAAGATATAGAAAAAAACCTCATGACCTTTTCGCCAACCCAATGCATTGTGTTATTAAGAATAGGAAACAAATGATAAAATATGTCTTAATTTAGAATTGATGATAATAAAATAGCCAAAATTCAAAAGGCCTTACGAATTATTAGTAATTTTGTAAAGTTAATGTTCGAACATCCTTTATGCCCATGTCGAATCAAAGGACATAAATAAATAGCTTTTAATCGTATGAAGAAACTGTATTTTCGTTAGCGGTCTACCGTCCACCGACAAAGAACAAACGTGGGCGTTCGCGCCTGTAACAGATAGTCTCGAATCTGAACTAGATTTATACGGACATTTATCGAGTAAAGGAGATTACTCCGTATGTGTCGAGAGCTTTAATCCTTTCAAAATTTCATTCCTTCCTCGTCATTTTTTTTTTCTTCTGGTATCCCTTTGTGTTACGCACGGTTTTTCGGTTAAGAGAAACTTTAAATTATGGCCGGTCACTGTAATTTATTTGGTATTTTAAGAGTCTCCGTTAAATAACGAAAGTACGAGAACTTCCAATTACACCACGGAACAGAATTGGAATTCCCGGCTGTCTAGTATTCATTTTGTAAATTAAATTAGTTAAAGTCTCCAAGACACACTTACATATTAGCAGACGCTATTCATATATGTATGTAGCTACGTGTAGTGACTTTTAAGGTTTTGTATAATATATTTTATCAATGTTTTATTCTACATTGTAATTGATTATACAGTGCATCCAATAATTTTTTGTTATTTACTAATGGATGCATTTTATTAGTGTGTTGGTAATAGTTGTGTCTTGTGATAAAAGCTGTGAACACTTTTTCACAACTACGCATTTAAATAAAATTAGTCGACTATATTTTTAAATATTTCCCAAAGACTAATCATACATATATTTCATTTTCTGTTTTTTAAGAGGGCCTTTCTGTTTGCTTTTCCTGACTAAAAACTAGAAAGTCATAAGTTCGAGTTTGTCAAACAAATGTTTAGTTTCAATTTCACATCTTGCGAGTTCTGATCCCAGTACAGTATAACAATAGAGAAAAGTACTCTGACATAGCAGGGCAAAGAAGGAACGCGAGGGTGGCCGTTTATATTTCGAGAACTGGCAACACTGTTAGTGTTGCCTCCGATCTGATAATTGCATCGTGAAGTTTGTCATTTTTGACAATATATTTACCTTGACAGTTTTATTATCCGGTCGCTATTTGTATTGATGACAGTAACTTGAAAATTTTATGTCAGCGAAAAAATGGAATTAACTCGCGAGCATTTTCGTGCAATTATTTTTCATAACTTTCGGCGTGGATTATCTCAACAAGAATGCTTCGACGAGCTAAATTCTTTATATGGTGATGAAGCACCATCGAAAACTACAGTATATCGTTGGTATAGTGAATTCAAACTTGGACAGCGTTCTTTGGACAATGAATTTCGTGAAGGTTGTTCCACAATTGTTGATGTGTCCGAAAATATTAATGCAGTGTCTGAATTGCTAATGCAAGATCGTTTTGTCACATACCGTGAGATCGAAGCATCTTTAGGTATTAGTAACACCAGCGTGAATAAGATCCTGCATGAACATTTAGCCGCTAACGTTCACGTTGGGTACCACATAATTTGACAATCGCTCAAAAAAAGACTCGCGTCGATTGGTACCAAGGAATGCTCAAAACATACAATGGCGGTACTTCAAAGAACATTTATAAAGTCGTCACCGGTGATGCATCTTGGATCTATACGTTTGAGCCCGATAAGAAACAGCAGTCGACTGTGTGGGTATTCCGAGATGAGGCAAAACCAACAAAAGTTGTTGGCACTCGAAGCACTTCAAAACAAATGGTCGCCTGTCTTTTCGGAAAAACCGGTCACGTTACAACCGTACCTTTAGAGAGTTGTAGAACGGTCAATTCCGAATGGTACACAACTATTTGTTTGCGAAAAGTTTTGAAGAAATAAGGAAAACAAACCGAAAACGACAGATCATTCTCCACCATGACAATGCGAGCTCTCACTGGTCGGTTCAAACAATTAAATATTTGACCGGGCAAAACATTGAATTGATGAGCCATCCGCCGTACAGCCTTGATCTAGCATCCTATGATTTCTTTTCATTTCCACACGGGAAGTATAAATTTCGTGGTCAACGATTTTCTACGCCGGAAGAGGCAATTGAGGCATTCAAAGCTCATACTTCTTTTTGTTTGCTATTGCCGAAATATAAATGACTACCCTCGTACTACAGTTGTTAATATCAGGTTGTTACATATGAAATGTCCGATTTTGTAAGGAATAAAAAAAAGTCTAAATTTAAAAACTATAAATATTTATTCTGCAAAATAGTCTCCATTTACATCAATAGTTTGTTGCCAATGGCCTGGAAGCTGAAAAATTCCCTTTGAAAAGAAATCTAGGTTTTGACGGCTCACATATTGCTCAAACACTGCTATTACAGACTCCCGGTCAGGGAATTCGCTATTTTTTAAGTGATTGTCTAAACTTCGGAAAAAATGAAAATCAGTTGGCGAAAGGTCAGGTGAATAAGGTGGATGAGGGAGAATTTCGTAACCAAATTCCGAAAGTTTTTGGATTGTCTGTCGTACAACATGCGGTCTTGCATTATCATGAAGAAGTATGGGTCCATGTCTATTGACTAGTGAAGGCTGCAAGCGGGTCAATTTTCCATGCATAGTTTCCAGTTCGGCACAATAGGACACTGCCGTGATGGTTTCACCAAGTTGCAAAAATGAATAGTGAATAATACCCTTACTGGTCCACCATACAGTCACCATAATTTTTCGCGGGTGAAGTGATGCTCGTGCATGCTGTCTTGGTGCTTCACCTCGATCTAACCATTGTCCTGACCGTCTCCGATTATCATAAAGTATTCACTTTTCGTCACACGTTACCACTCGATGAAGAAACGGTTCAACTTTCTGTCGATTAGCCAAAGAGGTAGCCACCTCTAATCGACGGAGCTTATTGGCTTTCGTTAATTGGTGCGACACCCATCGATCGAGTTTCTTCACTTTGCCAATCGAAAAAAGGTGACGACTAATGGTGGCAATGGACACTTGAAATGTTTCTGCAAGGCTACGCACTGTTGTCGACGGATTACTTTCAACTTCTACACGCAGCTCGTCGTCATTAACGGTGATACGCGCATATCCGCGAGGCTCGTTTTCCAAATCAAAATTTCCCTCGCTGAATTTTTTAAACCATCACACGTGATTTCACCGAACGTCTGATTAATTTCTCGCGTTGCTGCAGCTGCATTTAATCCCTTTTTAAATTGAAAGAGGTAAATTGCCCGAATATCTCTTGCCGACAGCATTTCCATAGGCGAGACAAGGACAGGTGTATTAATCTTTCCAAGAAATGGAACAGGTACACACTTCAAAATAAATACCCTTTTCTACAAATACAATAATAATCTTCACCAAAAACATACACGTCTTCACACCGGTGCGACTCAGTTCAGACTGAAGGAAAAAACGGACATTACATTTGTAACAACCTGATATGTTTTCAAATCTATACTAACATGTGTTATAATAACAGTGTACGTTTTAAATTTCATGCGTTTGTATTTTATTTCGTTAAAATTCTCAAATTATAGGGTCGGCTAATTTAATTACTGGGTACTGCATACGTAGCGATGCTCCCACGCATAATAAATAAGTTAATACATTAAACCTGTGCACTCTGACACCTGTCTTATTATTTTTAATAAACACATTTTTGTAAGTCTTGTGATTTTGTTGCACATAATTACATGTCTACTTTTGACTTTCAAATGTAAAGGTCACAGGTCTACAAATCTGTAACCGCCAATCTCATTAACATTTCAAAGGCAATTAAATACTTTTTCCTCACATTATTTCTATATTTAATTGGACGTATTTGCAATAGTAAAAATTGTTTCATTGTTTCAAACGAAACGGTCATTTGATTGTTAAATAGTTCGTACACATGCGTACGTATTGCTACGACGTTGACATTCATTTGGCGTACGTTGCTCTGTTCTATTCATTGTGTTTTTTTTGCGCCTCGCGTCCCAATCAAACTGACGAATTGAACTTGAACTCAGGAATGAACTCTGTCGCCAGTGCGTGATGTGAATCGTAAGCATGGCAATTTTATCACACTATTGGAACCTATCTGAAATATTTGCTGCCTGCGACGTAAGATTTAATCTTGTGAGTTTACATACATATATGGGTTGTCACTTGTCACCAATTCTAATCCATTTATACAATTGTTTCGTACGTGTGTGTACGTATACATGTCTTTTTATAGTTGCACTATTTCGGTTACTATAAAAGAATAAAGAGAAAATGAGAACAGTGTAAGTGAATATTCTTACGTAATGAGGCGTTCAATGTACTGTGTTCGTGTTATAATTTCGTAATATTTAGCAACGAGTACTTCTTGTCATGGCTTAAAGAAATACAAATGGTACTTAGTAAATAAATTAGTCCATCTTACAATTTAAGACCATTTTGTCTGCAAGTTATGTACGAGGATAAGTCACAAACAAATGATCTTTATGCAACACCTTATTGGATCAAGATACCACGCCACAATCACGGTTGCTACTACAGTACTTGGTTATTATACTAGCCCACTCTACGATTTTATAGTTTTAACGAAATAAAGTCAATACACATGAAATTAAAACATATACTACAACTATCAGGTTCTTACATATGAAATGTCCGATTTTGTAAGGAATAAAAAAAAGTCTAAATTTAAAAAAATATAAATATTTATTCTGCAAAATAGTCTCCATTTACATCAATAGTTTGTTGCCAACGGCCTGAAAGCTGAAAAATTCCCTTTGAAAAGAAATCTAGGTTTTGACAGCTCACATATTGCTCAAACACTGCTATTACAGACTCCCGGTCAGGGAAGTCCCTATTTTTTAAGTGACTGTCTAAACTTCGGAAAAAATGAAAATCAGTTGGCGAAAGGTCAGGTGTATAAGGTGGGTGAGGGAGAATTTCGTAACCAAATTCCGAAAGTTTTTGGATTGTCTGTCGTGCAACATGAGGTCTTGCATTATCATGAAGAAGTATGGGTCCACGTCTATTGACTAGTGAGGGCTGCAAGCGGCTCAATTTTTCTTGCATAGTTTCCAGTTCGGCACAATAGGACGCTGCCGTGTTGGTTTCACCAGTTTGCAAAAATGAATAGTGAATAATACCCTTACTGGTCTACCATACAGTCACCATAATCTTTCGCGGGTGAAGTGATGCTCGTGCATGCTGTCTTGGCGCTCTGGTGTTTTGTTTTTGTATAGGTCTTGCGGATTTTAACGTGTTGTGAGCGCATTAATTGTGTTTTTATTTATCTATGATTATTTATTGACGTGTATATGTACATATATATCAATAAATTATTATTATTATTATTATTATTAAACTTCGACCTCAAAATCGAGTTTAGGACCTTAGAAAACGTCAACATGTAAACTTTTATTCATTTCCGATAGACTTTCAAAAATGCCAATTTTTGCGGGTATACCCCTTTGAAAAAATTGAGATTTTCATCAAAATACAAAGTTTTGAATTTACGCCTCGCAATACCTAAAACAACCGTACTGAACAGACAGAATACGAACTTTTTACTGTTCATAGCGATGTCATTCAAAACTTAATCAGTCCATACATATAAAGATTCATTTTTTGGTATGACTTTGTAAGTCTTTTATCACTTAACTCGCGCATATTACCAGACATACGTTTACTTTTATAATTCATCTCTGTAAAAGCATCAAATACTTATTGTTCACAAATACGTGGTAGTAGGTGAAGAGGATTTATTGAAGTAGTTTTAAATTTATGGCTTACATTAGAAAAATATCTTACAAAAATAACATGCACGAAAATTTTTGTACCATTCAATGTTAGAATATTTATCAAATTCTTTTGTAGTTGTGAATACTAACAGTTTTCATATTGTTATTAGAGATTTTCAAAGTATCTTGGCGTAGTTAAATGGATCGATATATATAACATTTAACGAGGGTGTACGAACACTTTTGTTACAGACTATATAGATCAGGTTGCTACAAATGTAATGTCCGTTTTTTCCTTCAGTCTGAACTGAATCGCACCTGTGTGAAGACGTGTATGTTTTTGGTGAAAATTATTATTGTATTTGTAGAAAAGGGTATTTATTTTGAAGTGTGTACCTGTTCCATTTCTTGGAAAGATTGATACACCTGTCCTTGTCTCGCCTATGGAAATGCTGTCGGCAAGAGATATTCGGGCAATTTACCTCTTTCAATTTAAAAAGGGATTAAATGCAGCAGCAGCAACGCGAGAAATTAATCAGACGTTCGGTGAAACCACGTGTAATGAACGCACATTACGGCGATGGTTTAAAAAATTCAGCGAGGGAAATTTTGATTTGGAAAATGAGCCTCGCGGACATGCGCGTAGCACCGTTAATGACGACGAGCTGCGTGTAGAAGTTGAAAGTAATCCGTAGACAACAGTGCGTAGCCTTGCAGAAACATTTCAAGTTCCATTGCCACCATTAGTCGTCACCTTTCTTCGATTGGCAAAGTGAAGAAACTCGATCGATGGGTGCCGCACCAATTAACGGAAGCCAATAAGATCCGTCGATTAGAGGTGGCTACCTCTTTGGCTAATCGACAGAAAGTTGAACAGTTTTTTCATCGAGTGGTAACGTGTGACGAAAAGTGGATACTTTATGATAATCGGAGACGGTCAGGACAATGGTTAGATCGAGGTGAAGCACCAAGACAGCATGCACGAGCATCACTTCACCCGCGAAAGATTATGGTGACTTTATGGTGGACCAGTAAGGGTATTATTCACTATTCATTTTTACAACCTGGTGAAACCATCACGGCAGCGTCCTATTGTGCCGAACTGGAAACTATGCATGGAAAAATGAGCCGCCTGCAGCCCTCACTAGTCAATAGACATGGACCCATACTTCTTCATGGTAATGCAAGACCTCATGTTGCACGACAGACAATCCAAAAACTTTCGAAATTTGGTTACGAAATTCTCCCTCACCCACCTTATTCACCTGACCTTTCGCCAACTGATTTTCAGTTTTTCCGAACTTTAGACAATCACTTAAAAAATAGGGACTTCCCTGACCGGGATTCTGTAATAGCAGTGTTTGAGCAATATGTGAGCCGTCAAAACCTAGATTTCTTTTCACAGGGAATTTTTCAGCTTCCAGGCCGTTGGCAACAAACTATTGATATAAATGGAGACTATTTTGCAGAATAAATATTTATATTTTTTTTTAAATTTAGACTTTTTTTATTCCTTACAAAATCGGACATTTCATATGTAACAACCTGATATATACATATATAAACCAAAACATGGAAAAGAATAGCAAGCAATGATATTTCGCATGTGTATTTTATTCAAAAATATTTCAGTCAATTACAATATTTTCTATAAAATATATTTTGTGTCTTTTACAAATATTGTATAACCGTTTCAAACATTGTACAAGCTTAACTGTGACCGTATAATTGAAAGTAATACACTACAAAGTATTGTTTTAGAAAGAATGAAAGTATCGTATTGTTTACAGAAGGCGTTTGTAAACAAAATTAAGCCAAAATGAGGAGGTGAACGACACATTAGTCATAGATTATGACGTTGTATATATATATATTATGTACATGTATATTGTGAGAACCATTTCAACTACTTGCACGTTAATGTTAGCTAACACCGGTAGTCTGCTCTTCAAACAAACAGAAACTGCAGGTTACACGTATAAATTCTGGATGTGTTGCGCGTACGAAAATAGTTTCAAATAGGCCATCTATTTTAAAATGTAGGTATAAGTAATGCACGATTCAGCTATCTGCTTGATGAGGTGGATGCGGCATCTCTTCAGTCACACTAAAAAACAAATACAAGGTACGTAAACTAAACATTCCCTATGTCGTATTTCTTCTTGATGTGCACCTATGTACATGCACACAGATCTCCTAAGTAGTTGTAAATGCATTTTAGATATTAAAGCGCTATTTCTGGGCATTCAATAGTTCACTTATAACACCCTGCAACGCATATTTGTAGGCAGTTTCAAATGTTCAGATATCTTAAGTAATTATACCGTACTAAAACGTCTTACTGAATAAATTAAGTAATTCCAATTATTAATATTTTATTACGAAACGGTAAATATTTCACAAAAAAGCTGGAATAAGTAAATTAATTATTTTAGTGGCGTTGAAGTTTACATATTTTAGTCGTGACGTCACCAGTGGCGTCATGACATCATATGTTTTCTTGAAGTTGAATTTGATGGAGCCTGTGGTTGATTAACTTAATCACTAAGGTTGATATATAACCCTTTTCCACATTAACTTTTGTAATTCTGTACACGCATTTCGACAACTAAGTTGTCATCATCAGCAGATAATTGCAAAGTGTCGCACCTGGTAAACCACGGCGAAAAATACCTGTACGAAAACAAACTCCCTACGCAATCTATACCAAGATGTTCTCAGTGTACATCTTGAGATGTACACTGAGAACATCTTGGTGTGTGGTGTTGTGTACATCTTGGTTCTCAGTGGTATATGTAGATCGCGTAGGGAGTTTGTTTTCGTACAGGTATTTTTCGCCGTGTTTTACCAGGTGCGACACTTTGCAATTGTCTGCTGATGATGACAACTTAGTTGTCGAAATGCGTATACAGAATTACAAAAGTTAATGTGGAAAGGGGTTATATATCAAACTTAGTGATATGTATTCTTTTCTAATATGATCTATTTTTTTACATCAGTTTTGAATAAAACTTTTAAAGGCCCTTTCAAAAGAAACAACTACATAATAAAATAATAAATTTACTTGTAATAGTTCTTGAGATATTGTCACGTTTATGTGTTGGAGAAAGCATTGCATAATTTTCCACTAAATGTCAGAGCAAACATGCACGATAGTGCATCTTCTCATAATCCACGAGTATGGCTGAACGAACGTTATCCAGATAGGTGGATTAGGTGCAAGATGTATGCACTATACTATCACAATTAGTTTTTGTTTATTTCACTGATAATAATAACACACTGTTTGCCTTTTTAACGTATCTCAATTGTTTTTTTTATTTTAGATACACAATACGTGTTTGTTTAGATTTTGAATTTCGCTATTATTTATAACATCTTGTAAATAATTTTCGTCCCATAGGATTTTCATAATAAACAAAAAACTAACGTCTCTTCTTAAGCTTAACATTTTTTTCTGCATACAGCACTAAAAATATATATGCATGTGTGTGTGTGTGTATGTACGTATGTATGTGGCTATAACCAAAAAACTTGTAGTAAGCACTTAGCATTGTGTCGTTTCATGTAATGGAAGATAAATTGAAAATTTAAATTATAAGCGTAGTTATTACACTGTTCATTACATTTTTATATCTTCAATAAGTTTCATAAGAAATCGCTGACACTACGTGCATTTTGTCATGTAACCACTTGTGCGTTTCCACTTTTAATGCTAACGATTTAAAGCTTAACTGTTTAAAATTACCGCAATTTTTTCAAAATTTATTACCTACTTACAACCGTGCACTTTTGCATTATTACATAATTATACATGTATACATGTATGTACGTATATGCTATACAATAAGAACTTATGTATAAATATTTAATACTGTAAATATGCAAAGGAAACGATTTTAAAATTTAAAAAAAGTAATATCTTGCAGCTCTTGAATTTAATTTTCGGGCATACGAATAGTAATTAAAAAATGCGCATAGAAAAATCTCGTATTTGTGTTTAATAATTGAAAAGTAAAATAACCTTTTTAGCATCTATATTATTTATCTCTGTGTTATGTTTATACAAACTAATACAAGGATAGATTTCTATGTAATCAACTTACCAATGAAAACAATAACGATTGGTAATGATTAAGGATGATCGGATTTTCCGAATTTGGCGTCGATTGGTATGTTTTTATTTACAAGTATATCACGCAATTATGCATTAGTTCATTCGTGCGATCTGCCGTACACCGCTAGGGGACAATATTACGTAAAGGAAAACACAGGCTACAAGGGACAAGTCGAATTACTAAATATACATCGGTATCCCGAGTTATGCTCACAATGTGAACGTAATGGTTTACGAAAAACGGGATGGCATAAATAATTTTTGAATAATCACCTTTAATAAATGTTTGTACATACAATAATTAAAATACAGAAACAATGAGTAGAAAATGATAAAATTGCTTACCATTTGTGTAGGAGTTTTGGGTTTTCTGTTTATGTCGGGAATCTTTTGGCACGCTGCAACAAATTGTATTTCTTACTATTTCAGTCGTTACTTAAATAATTTTTAAAAAGTTTTTAAAAATTTACATGGTTACGATCAGAGCTGCTAACTTGGGCCGCGTGCTAAGGCGATGTTAAGACTTTAGTTGTAGATATATATTATACCTAAAATATTTTTTAAATTATTTGAATATCACCTTTTATTTTATTAATATAAATGACTATTAAAGTCATAACATTCCAAAAAGAAATTAAAATTTTATTTGAATATTAAAAACTTAATCGTGCCATCTATCGTTTAATAGATGAATATTTATCATTTTGTTCCTCATACACGTAGGTAACTATTACAGACACACACAACATGTGTTGAAATATATTGTCGGTTCTATCGTCTGATAATAATACCTGCCATCACCTGACCTCGTCTGTATAAATTTGCAACCGAACATCGAACGTGCACAACAAACATTTATCTGGTAAAAAAAAGGTACGTCTTTTTTTGTTGATGATTTTATATATTTGTAATATTAGGTACTTTGTCGTTCGTATACAGTAGATAATCAATATGGTCATATTAAAAGGACCAACCAAATTGTACAGAGGGGTTTATGTCAAACAAGAAGGTCTCCCCGAAACCGAAGGAACTGTCGCCATCCTTGAAACTGCCATTGGTAAGGAAAATGTACCTACTTATTTTTATTGGGTTGGCAACTAAGTACTTTCGGTTTTGTAGTATAAAATAAAACACTTTTTTTATAAACAAAGAATAGTTTTTAATCAATTATATATTTTCCATTTTGCTCAATGACCTTTTGCCATCTTTCTTTCAGCTGCATAATTTCATAAAATTTCTGATCCTTACCAGCAAAAAAGTGAACCAGGTGCGAGTGAAGGTCATCGTCATTTGTGAAAGTTTTACCATTCAAAGAATTCTACAAACTTCGAAATAAATGGTGATCAGATGGTGCTAGATCAGGGCTGTATGGGGGATGTGGCATCACTTCCCAGCCAAGCTCCAATAGTTTCCCACGAGTTGCCAAAGATGTGTGAGGCCTTGCATTGTCTTGGTGGAAAACTACACCTTTCCGATTTGACAATTCTGGCCGTTTTTCTTTGATTGCTTCATCCAGTTTTATTAATTGTTAACTGTAAACATCAGAATTGATCGTTTGGTCCCTTGGAAGCAGCTCAAAAAACACAACACCTTTGTAATCCCACCAAACTGACAGCATGATCTTTTTTGGATGCAATTCAGCTTACGATGTGGTTTGAGCTGGTTTATCGTGTTTGCTCCACGATCGTTTTCGAACTATGTTACTGTACAGGACCCACTTTTCATCACCAGTGATGATTCTTTTTAAGAAAGGGTCGATTTCATTTCGTCTAAGGGGCATATCGCAAAAGTTGATTCTTTGTGTTTAATGAATTTCTTTCAATTCGTGAGGTACCCAAATATCAAGCTTCTTAACTAGCTCAAGACATTTTAAATGTTTTTCAATTGTTGTGTGCGATACATGTAGCCTCTCCACAACCTCTCGAACAGTTATATGACGATCCTCTTCAATTATGACTTTGATTTGGTGATCATCAACTTCAGTAGGCCGACCAGAACGTTGCTCATCTCTGAGGGAAAAATCTCCAGAACGGAATTTTTTATAAATTCTGACACGTGCGCTCTGTTAAGCAATTAGCACCATAAACTTCACATATCTTTTTGTGACACACAGCTTTTGAAATTTCCTTTACGGAAATAAAATAGTAAAATATGTGTTCGTTTCTGCACTCCATTTAAAATTAACCCACAACTAATAGCTTTAATAAAAATCACGCACTACTTGCTTCTGAAGTTACGTCAATGTGACTAGTATCACGCGACCAACGGTAAAGTACAGTACTAACATACGTTATACAAAAAATAAAGCAACGCCAACCGAAAGTACTTAGTTGCCAACCCAATAATATAAAATTAAAATAAAATCTATAAATATAGCTATTTTTAGTGGTTCACATTTTGGTGGATGATAATTTTAAGGTATCTACATTTGGGTACGTCTTAAAATTATTATAATTTTCAATATTATCTTTGTCTATATAAGCGTATGATCAGTAGTCGTTTTTTAGTGGTTCACAATTTGTGACGATTCGGAAAATTCAATCTTTATGTAGTTTTAGGGCGTGAACGAGTAAAAATGATGTAAAATCGGTTTTTTTGAGATAAATGTGTTAAATTAATGATAAAAATGAGTAGAAATTGAAGTAAAATTATGATAGAATCTGTAATTTCTAGTTATTTTTCAGGTTCACAATATCGCGGCCCAGGACAGGCATAATATTTCATTCTACCACTGTAATGATTTGAATCGCTGCACCTCATTATCGTAGGGTTTAGTTAATTATCAATTCTAATAAAACGCCCATCTAAACCTTTTCAATTTAAGCCTTCCTTCCTCCTTCACTCGACGATTTCGTTCTTCTGTTAAATAGCTGTCTATTGTTGTGGTAGCCTACAACTTTCATAAATATTCATGATTCCGAGTGTTCTGGGTGTAAATAGAAATTTAAATGTTAAAAAGCTCTCCTTGCATTTACCTACAATGTGCGCGAACTGTTCAATGAATACGCCAAGGAGCCCACTGCTAAAACAATAAGTATTTTCATGAATATAAACTTCCGTTTTCTCTTACGAAATAAAAACCTGCATAAATGGTAAAATTATTTATGCAAATTTAAAATATTGAATAAATTACGTTATCGGGAGTAGGTGAAATGTAAGTGTTGGAGAAAACATGAAATTTTGGGCAAAAAATTACGTTATTTTTTAAGGCAATTTATTATATTTAATCTTGCGATATATAACGCCGCATAGTCAAGTTTTCAAGTTAGGAATTGATTGATTAGCGAATTTTGCAGTTGTATTTGTAAAATACAGTTAATTGTGTAGATTATATTAGGTGCGCAACTAAATTCTCGCTTTTTTTCAAGAGATGGCTCCAGTAGTAAGTACTGGTCGATTGTGGCATAACCAAAACGTCATGAACCAAGCTTAGACATATGGTAAACAAACCGCTTTGATACATTAGTGATTTTGTTTTTGCGTCATATACTTTTGGTTGTGTGAAAATGTCTGATTTTGTGCCAAATAATCGTCATTTGCGGGAAGTGTTGCTTTTCTTGTTTCATTCGAAGAAAATGGCGGCTGAAGCGCATCGAGAACTCCAAAAAGTTTACGGAGATGCTGCTCTAAGTGAAACAACGTGCCGTGATTGGTTCCGTCGCTTCAAAGATGGTGATTTCGATGTTGACGACCGTTCGCGTGAAGTAAAACCAAAAACCTTTGAAGAGACGCTGAATTGGAGGCATTGCTCGATGAGGATCCATGCCGAATGCAAAAAGAGCTTGCTTCAGCATTAGGGGTTACCCGTCAAGCCATTTCCCAGCGATTGCATGCGTTGGGAATGATTGAAAAACAAGGAACTTGAGTTCCTTATGATTTGAAGCCAAGAGACGTTGAGCGTCGTTTTTTCGCCTGTGAACAACTGCTCCAGCGGCAAAACAGAAACGGTTTTCTTCATCGCATCGTTACGGATGATGAAAAATGGATTCATTACAGCAACCCAAAGA
This sequence comes from Dermolepida albohirtum, assembly GCA_031893035.1. Taxonomy (NCBI): domain Eukaryota; kingdom Metazoa; phylum Arthropoda; class Insecta; order Coleoptera; family Scarabaeidae; genus Dermolepida; species Dermolepida albohirtum. The sequence continues at coordinate 3,849 of JAVIWB010001563.1, read as the reverse complement.
GAACAAAATCATGGGGACTGTCCGGTCATGCTTCTACGTCGTCGGTTCGGCCGAATATTCACGCTGCGAAGGTTTTGCTGTGTATTTGGTGGGACCAGGGCGGTGTTATTTATTATGAGCTGTAGAAACCGAACGAAACTATCACTGGGGAACGGTATCGAACTCAATTGATGTGATTGAGCCGAGCATTGCGCGAAAAGCAGCCACAATACTAGCAGAGGCACGAATAAGTGATTCTACAGCATGACAACGCTCGGCTTCACGTTGCCAAACCCGTTAAAACCTACTTAAAAACGCTCAAATGGGAGGTCCTAGCCCACCCGCCATATTCGCCAGATATTGCGCCGTAAACATTTTTTCACAATAAAGTTGCATTTTCATCAAAAAAACAGCGAGAACTTAGTTGCGCACCTAATAATGAGTTTAGATCGTGGCTATTCCCCTTCAGGAGTACCGCGAGGGTGAAACCTCGGACCACTTTTATTTAACATTTTCGTAGATGACCTTATTAAGTCTATCGATTACATCAAAATTTGTCACAGAAATGAGCCCTTGGCTGATGTTTAAGTGTTTCCTGATCCTCTATTCTAGAAAGATTTCTAGTATTGAGCCTTGTTAGCTATTAGCCATGTCGGGATACTCATTTCACTTTCTGAAACGAGAAATCAAAATTATTTTCAGACTCGACACCAGTGATACGCGATCCCAACAAGATGGTGCCACATGACACACAGCTGCTCAAACAATTGATTTATTGAAGGGGAAATTCAGTGACCTTAAATTCTTGAGAAATGGTCCTGTCAAGTAGTTATCTCGCTCATGCGATTTAACGCCTTTGGATGTCTTTTATGAGGTTACGTTAAGTCGTTGATTTATGCCAAAAAGCCAACAACGTTAAAGGAGTTCAGGAACAATATCGAATGCAAAATTGCCAACGCTCCGGCCAATGATGTGCAAAGAATCAATCGTTGCAAACGTGCCGATCGAATTCCATAGCTAAATGTAACATCTGTACTGCACCTGGAATAAATTTCAGCCCAATACCTCAATTATTCTGTATTTTATTTAAATACAAAATTGTTATGTCCTTATTGAAAAACCCGATATATTTATGCAATTGAACCGTACTCATATATAAAGCGTTCAGCGAATATTAAATGTTAATTTGACGAAATATTTTAATAGGAAACAGATTTAAACAATAAATAGACATTCAATTCAAGTCCAGAATGAAACCACACACGCAAAAAAGTAAACTTGAGGCAATGTGCGCGAATGTTATGGAAAGGATCACGTTGTAAATTTACTGTTTATTTAATTCTTGTATGCAAAAGTCGCATATCACCTTGAAGCACACATCTGGTTCATGATTAACTCTCGCGTTCGCGCTTTTCGAACTGCAAATGTATTTATACAGACGCCCTGGAAAGTATAAAGATACTCACTGACAGATTCGATGACTTCAGCAAGTAGGACGCCGTCACTGCAGTCGGTGGCCAAGCAGTTAACGCGTTTTTTACTGCGTGCTTTTTCCAAGTAATGGTTCGCCCAATCCGTGTATATCTGGAAAAAATAAAAGTAATGTGTAATTTAGGAGAAAAGACGTTACTAAAGAATATGCACTACTTGCTTGGAGTTCACAATTTATAAAGAAATTACGGAACATTCAATTATTTATGGTACAGTACAGAGTCTCCTTAAGAATTTGAGCTTGTTGCGTTTGTTACATACAAACGCAACATGAAAATTTGGAAGTGCCATTTATAAACAAGTACATTACATAACGTTTTAATTTAAAAGTCTAATAGTTGATTATTGAGGGCGTTACTTTTCCATTAGAAATAAATAAATAATCATATATACTATTGTGGGCAAAAAATAGTAAGACTTTTTAATTTAAATTTCGCGCGAAAACCCATTCGTCGAAATATTTTTTTCTACGTTGGTATAACTGTCAGTGACATCTGTGCCAAATGTCGCATCAAAATAATCATTAGTGTTTAGTATACGCTTGTCTTTCTGAAGTACAAAAAGTGCATTCGGCGGTTTTTACAATGAGTGAAATTATTCAACAAAGAAGTTCCATTAAATTTTGTGTACGGAATCAAATTTCTGGTGCCGAAGCGTTCAGAATGATGCAAAAGGCCTTCGGTGATAATTGTTTGTCGCGACCAAGTGTTTTTGATTGGTACAAATTATTCAGAGAAGGTCGAGAACGCGTTGATGACGAACCACGTCCAGGACGGCAATCAACATCAACTGATGATCAACACGTCAATAGAATCAAGGAACTGGTGCTTGAGAATCGACGATTAACAGTCAGAGTCCTTACTGGCATCGTTGGAATATCGGAAGGATCAGTGGAAACCATTTTGAATGATCATTTGGGCCTAAGAAAAGTGGAAGCACGATTTGTTCCAAAATCACTCAATTTTTTCGAAAAACAGCGTCGCGTTGACGTCTGTGAAACAATGCTTTCCGACTATCAAGACAAAATGAAAGCCATCATAACTGGAGATGAGACTTGGATCTACGCTTATGACCCGGAAACAGACGATCAATCGGCGGAATATCGTATCAAAGGTGAGCCGAAGCCCAAAAAACCACGTCAAAGCAAGGCAAAAATCAGGGTTATGTTGACAGTTTTCTTCGATTATCGAGGTGTGGTGCACTCCGAATCCCTTCCGACCGGCCATACTGTCAACAAAGAATACTATTTGAGTGTTATGCGTCGTTTGCGCAATGCTATTCGTAAAAAGAGGCCAGAATTATGGGCCGACAACTCTTGGTTTTTGCACCACGATAATGCACCGTCGCATACTGCATTCGTGAGTTTTTCGCCAAATTTTCAACCAATATCGTGCCGCAGCCACCGTATTCGCCTGATTTAGTTCCGTGTGACTTCTGGCTATTCAGCAAACTCAAACGACCGCTCCGGGGAAACCGTTTTGAGTCAATTGAAGACATTAAACGTGAATCGCTAAGCGCATTAAAGGCTATTCCTGAAATTGACTTTAACAACTGTTTCGAGAATTGGAAGAAATGTTGGCACAAGTGTATTCTTGGCGAAAACTTTGTATTTCAACAGGACAGCGATCCGAAACACACTTGTAGATTGTGTGGCGATTACTTGCGTCAACTAGAAGAGCAAGGGCAAATCTCTATAATGGTATGGCCAGCTCAAAGTCCTGATCTGAACCCAATAGAGCTTCTTTGGGAAGAATTGGACCGGAAGGTTCGAGAACGTGCTCTATCATCCACCACTGTACTGTGGGAACAACTTCAAGAAGCCTGGGCACAAATTGCAGAAGATACACTGCAAAAATTAATCGAAAGGATGCCGCGGTTATGTGCCGCAATTATCAAAAATAAAGGTAGGCACATTGATGAGAGCAAAATTTAACAATAATTAATGATAAAGTTTTTATATAAGAAAAATGTAACTATTTTATGTTTATTTGTATTGTATTGGTACAAAAAATAAATTTTCAGTACACATTTGATAGTTTAATAATTTTGGCTAAAACTAAGGGTGGGCAAATAAATAGTGTACATAAGAATGTTCAAGAAATTATGTTAAATAGATTGTAAATATCTACAAAATTATAAATATAAGACTACATTTAATAAAAATTTAAAAACAGTACTCTTCATGATTTAAGACAGTCATCTGTTTGCCACCAAATGGGTTTTGATAGAAAAATATGTGCCCTTGTTGGGCACCCTCAGATGATATTTACCCCAAAGACAACTGCCATCTAATATAAGGGATTATTGTCAATGAAGCGTGTAGATATTATAGTAATTTGGTTCCCTTCCCCGTTTAATAGCGTAGAAAATTGCAAATTT